>JAPMOQ010023655.1:8674-21772 GCA_026543055.1 Argiope trifasciata
TATATATATACAGAGAAAGAGAGAGAATACTTTTTTTTATCAAAATGTATTAATGTATTGCTTTTACTGCACTTTTCCCTTTAATCAAGGAAAATCATTGCATTTTACATTTTAGGATTATTATAAGAAAAAGCCCATTTTTGATATCCAGTCACCACATGATCATAAACTGCTTTCGCCTAATGTTGTTTTAACTATAAACGTCAAACGATGGAACGATTGATTATTTCTGACAGAATACGTGAAAATAAAATATGGTATAACTTAATCTATCTTCTTCAAACGTTTTTGATAGATCGACCAATATCGCCTAAATTTAAGTCATCTATTTCCTTCAATTGCCAAGAGTTTACCTGAATTTTAAGTAGTAAATCAGATTTAAGGGTCTTCCCGAAATTCTCTCGTATTCTCTCTATTAAAATACATATTATCCTTCTTCCTCAAGATCACTAATACCTTGCAAAATATTGGTGAATAGTTACGAAATATAGATTTTGGTGTAAATCTAGTATTTTTACTGAATCTATCGCGAGTATATATATTGAGGATTCCTATTTGATATGAAACTACTGTTTTAATCAAGATAACATACTGAAATTCATTCAGTTATTGTGTTTTTATGCTTGCAAAAGTGATGATCGGCAGGTCAACCGTTTGAAAGATCTGATTCAAAATTTGATATGAGTCTATATTTTAGATGCTTTATCTGTGTACTAGATTTTATCTACCAAATGCTTTGCATTTTTTTAGCTATCAAGTTGATAAATTTTCCAAAATTATCAGATTTGGTCCAAAATTTGAGAGAATTCTGTCAATTTGAATTCTATGAGCCGAATTTGAGCCATCTAATTCAAAGCATATTTGAATTATTGCATTTACAGATAGAGATGTAGGTAGACAGACATGATGCCAAACATATATTTTATAGATTCAGGGTGGTCTGAAACGTTAAAATTCGACAAAATCTTAAATTCGAATTTTTTTTATCGATTGCAATAAAAAGAGTTATAAGGAAGCATTTTTCATCTACCTGAAAAAAGAGAACCAAAAACATAAAAATTATTCGATGCTTGAAATTAGCAAATTATCTTTGGTAATTTAATGGAAAAATGATTTGCTAGGTAATAGGCATCTTATGGAAATCTAACACATCTTGATAAAGATAATCAATACTTTCGTAGTTATTATTTAAGTACCTCAAATACTATCTAGCCAAAACTAGAATATCAGATAATTTTAAGTTTTGAAACCTGGCTTTTAATTTGATATTTCAAATAAGAATTCCATAAAAACGAAGATAAAAGATCAGCAAATTAAAAAGACAGCTATTTTTAATTTCAAATTATTTTATACAAATTTGGAACACATAAGCAAGTATTATATATTTAGTAAATATTCACAGGCCAAATAAAATATTATTTTTCAATCCCCTAAAAAATTCGTCAGATATTATACAGACTCAATTGAGGTACATAAGAAGGGTCTTTTTTGCTGTAAGGCTGGTTGCATCTGACGTTGTTCATTCATTTCGCTCAATACCTCCCCTACCAGGATGAGTCATCATAATAGGACTTGGGACGGCGATTCCCTTGCCTTAGCAATGAATAAAAAGTAAGTCATTTGGAAATTTGTGAGAGTTTGAAATTGGGTGGGGTGGAGAAGGAATTATCGAAAGTGCGTAAGTCAGGAAAATAAATATTGCCCCCAGTGGTTTTTGAAGCGGCATTCGTCCACCCTTTGGGGATAAGCGATATAATAAGAAGAGGCATTGCGCGAAAATTCAAGCATGTTTTATATATTTGTCAGTAGGGTTGGATTATCAAATAAGCATAGGCAACTGCTTAGTACCCTGCAACTTAGGGGAGGAAGAGAGGTATTTTCTCCCAATGTTAGTTCCTCTTGTGCTTTCTTTTGACTTGCAAGAACCGTTTATTCGAGCTCATTAACCTGGAAATCAAGAATCTCTATTTAAAAAACGCCTATGTGGATGCAAAATCAAGCTGAATTTGTTAATCGCATTTTGGAAGCACTTTCGATCTTGCTCGGTAACATCAACACACGGTTTGGTAAGATTTCAATCGATTGCTTTGGAAAATTAACGGGAAATTTTTTTACTATGCATATAAGTCGTGCCGTATCGATTTTAAAATGAAATCGTCGAAAAAGAGAAGATAGGGCGAATGAAAATTCTCATGAATCATACATAAGAAGATCCAGTCGTTCCAAAGGTTCAGTTTTCGAGTGTACTTTTTTACCTTACATTTTTTATTTCCTTTATTTTTTAAATCCTATTTCGGAATGATCTGAATTTGAATATAGCTGCTTTCAAATAATTTTTTTTGTAAATATCAATTTTTGAACTCTGTTTCTGTGGTATAGTTCCCAAATTTGAAAAATTGTGAGCAAAGCACATTTTTTTGAATTTGTTTCTGTGGTAAATGTATATAGTTCCTAAATGAGAAGCTATTTGTGTTTACAAAGAACTTTTTTAAAGTTCAATTTTCGAGTGTACTTTTTGCTTTACATTTTTTTATGTCTTTCATTGTTTTATCCCATTTTGGAATAAAATATTTAAATGTATCTTTTGCTAGATTAAAATGGTTTAGTAGATGGCGAGAGAGCGAAGCAATTCGAGAGGAACTGCATCAGCAGTTCCTGGGGGCTGGCAAGCATTAGCGAGCAGGGCATGGAGCACCCTAGTTGATTAAATTTTAGTATATTATTTACTGGACTTCTTCCATGCATCCTGAAATTTCTTAGAAATCGCATCGATCAATTTCCTCTAAAACTGGTTGGCTTAAGTTTTTTTTAAGAAACTAAATAACAATTGGATAAGAAATGAGGATAAGATTTGCCACTTGTGTATGTGCAGAGAAGTTGTTATTCTTTTTTCTTTAATTTTTTTTATTTTAAATATTGTTAAAATTAAATTTTGAATTTTTCAATGCGATTTTTATACAAAATTGTAATTAAATGATCATGACAGTATGAAAGATAGTAGTCGCTTTCCATACTACTGCACTGCAACGACAGAAAGAGATTTAGCTCAAACGGAACAAACGTGTAATAAGCCCACTCACATGAAAGTTTTGTTGTGAAATCGACTTATGAAACGATATCCCTCCTGATCCAAAGTCAAGATCTTACTACCAGGCCATCATGGTTTCCTAACCAAGGGATAGAATTTCTTATATAGACATTTCTTATAGACAAGAAATGCAAATCAAGATGTTCCTTTCATTTTGAAGAGCTCATTTTAGTATAAACTGAAGAATATTAACTAATTTTTGAACACACATCGCATCCTGTTAAAGGAAAAAAAATGTTACATAACGTTCAAATGATGTTGCATGACATGAATGGTTACGTTTATCTTGGAACACCACATAATTTTTATGAAAATTGTCTAATGGGTGCACCATGAATCAAATAATTTTTTATTAATTACTCTAATTGCAGAAAACTGGTTAATAGAAAAAAAAAGATTTTTTTTCCTACGAGTATTTTGGCAAGCACAATAACAAGTAATAAAAAAACACAAGAATATTTTATAAAAATTAATCACCACAGATTTTTTTTTATCTAGTAACCGTAACTACACTCGTAATAACGTTCATCGTCTTTGGGTTTGCTCAAAGCAAAAAATCCAGAGGGAACTTAATTCATTTGAGACCTCAAATTAATATAGTATCCCCATAATGCATAAAGTTACATGGCATTCTCGAGCAGAATCAACAGAATTCGGTTTCTAAAAGTGATAGATCCATTGGTTACAGAATTTTTCTTTTTATTTCTTACCAAAGTCAACAAGTCTTTCACCAAGGTAGGTTCCACTGTCCCAGTAGCATTCAAAAAATTCCCATCAATATCTCTTTCTAGCTGTAAGACTTAAATTTACCTGATAGGGAAATGATATTACAGATTTATAACAGCATTATTACAGCATAGCAATTGAAATAAGTTAAAGAAAAGCTAGCACCGTTCTTTTTGAAACTTCTGCCGCTAAAATTTTTCTCAGAGCAAATTTAGACATTATGAATCTGTTACGATAGAAAGAATGTTGTCTATATTTAGTTTAACTAGGTTAATGCCTCCCTTTGAAATAATACGTGAAATATTATGATCAGGAATTCGAAATTTTGGACCGTTTTGAAATGAATTGAATGATGCCCGAGTTGACTGTATTTTTCCAGTTTCACCAACCAATCATTTTTTAGATGGAAGACAGTTAATCCCCCAGATTTAAAGTTCACAGAGCTTACACACAATGGTTATTTCGGTAGAATCAAAATTTGAAACAAGAACCTTCCGGTTCCAAAACAGATATCTAACCGAAAGATCATGTTCCCGATACTGGTATATAATTTAACAAGAAAAATTTTACTCGTAATTTCCTGACAATTTATTTTCTCTGATAATACTTATTACATTTCACAAAATACTAAACTGTTATGAATTTATAATAATTTTCTCAATGAACTAACTATTTTACTGATAAAGAAAATAGTTTTACAGATTGAGCATTGGCCTCTAAAGGGATGCCAAATCAATGACTCTTCGAACTTAGGGATAAATTTTGAGATAAAAAAAAATCGAGGAACTTATTCATTGAGTGACTGAATGGTATTTTATCACTCTGTTGAATCCCAAAGATGTTCTTTCCGGATTTATGGAAATCAAAAAATAAAGATATTTCAATTTAAAGATTCATCGGAGTTTTGATGATTACGATATTTCCTCCTTTTTATAATATTTGTGCCAGAAAAATTAAAAATACTTCACAGCAAATAAAATCAAATTGTTGTTAATTCTCCAAGAATAAATAGACAAAATTTGTATATTTAGCATTAACTAAGGTGTTTCACTCAAAATATAGAATATTTGTTTCTATCTTGAATAATCTATAATTATAATAAAGCTCAATGTGTGTGTGTTGGCGCTCTACAGACCAGACCGTTGGACCTACAACTACCAAATTTGGTACATGTATACCTTGGAAGTCGGGAATGTGCACCTTGGAGCTCTTTTCCCGAATTTTTAATTAGAATTTGAATTAACTAAAATTTAAGCGAAATTTTGACGTTTTTCCACTATAACTTCTGAAAATATTATCACACAAACATAATTTTTACATCAATTTAAAGATAAAAAAATTAGCTTTCTAACGGTATCAGTTTTTTAAATTTATAACGTAAGCTTCTATTTTTAACGAATTTTTAAAGAAATATTTTAACCATGTTTTTCAACAATATATTTCGGACAAAACAATAAAATTTAACCTGCACGAGCACGTCAAGGGGAAAAAAATTAGGTTTTATCAGCGTGTTGCCATCCTATTGACGGAAGCTCAAACTAAAAAAAAACAACTATCATTGCAAATTAAATCTAAAGAAATGCAACTTTTTAGCACGTGACTGGATAAAATAAGAGAAATATAATATGTGATATTTTCTAAAATAAATAATGAACGAGCAAAGGGAAAAAATAGCTTTCATTAGCTCTGTTGAAATCATACTGACAGAAGTTCAAATTAAAAAATAAATTAACTATGACTGCAAATTTAATAGAAAAAAAATGTAACATTCACCACGTGATTGGATGAAATTAAATAAATATTAAATGTTATGTTTTCTAAAAAAGAAATACAAGACAAAGGTTTCTATGATCGTTTGCAACATCTATATCATTAATTTAGTAAATCAGTGTTACGTGACTTTCGAAGTTTAAGTATATCTGGCAGAGAAATTATAAAGAGAGCAAGGCACATAAGTATTTAATTGAAAATCTTAGACCCCATTACTCTTGGCGAACCAGCTGGTCGCCAAAGGCGTCTAGTAATTTTATAATACAGATTTGCCTGTAGATTATAGGACTCTTGATAGCTATTGTAATATCTCCTTTATTAGATATCCTTCTTTTTTATAAATATGTTCTTCAAATCTTTTATTGAAAATACATGATTTATTAGATCTTCTCAAATAAGAGAAAATTTCAATGGCAATATTGCATGCAGATAAGATAATTTTATTGCATTCAATAGCTTAAGAGAAATTTAATTTTAAATTTTGCGCGAAATGTTTCGAACTCGATCGAGGATTTTAAAAAGAAGGACATTCTTTACGGTTTACGCTTTAACTAATAGTATCGATCAAAATGGTAAAATTTAGGGCAATAGAATACGGTCATATAATGCTAGGAGAAATCTTTAAAAATTGTCGAAAAATCGATACCAGCTATGCTGTTATCCTTTTAATAATATTTCATTGTATTAATATGATGCTGACGGAATCTAGAGCAAAAGAAAGATGTCGAATTAGTATATGGTAGGGCTTTTAAAAATACTTTCTATTCGTAACTTTTCTAGAAAAATTAGATTCGTAACTTTTCTAGAAAAACCTAGAAAAATTTCAACTCTATTGAAAACTGGAGAATCCATGTCTCTAACAGAAAAAGACAAAGGGATGGAATATTAACTAACGACAATGAAAAAAATCTTTAATTTCTTGAAGATATTTTAAATACAAATAATAATATTTAACAGAGTTTTTTAATGGTAGAAATGGAATAATGCGAAGTTGATGTGACCACAATAAAAATAATTTAAATTAAAAAATTGTTTATATAAATATATAACGCAAAGAATTACAAAGAAATAAAACAATGATATATAGGAAATATGCAAGTAGAAATTCGGTTATAAAATCGGTCGAATGAAAAAGCACTTTAATACATAAAATATATATAATTTAAATGAAAGTTGTAACAGAGGTAGAAATTTTTCTGGCTTCATACTTTTTCTTGATTAACGGGAAATAATCTATACTTATAATAAAGCTCAATGTGTGTGTGTGTGTTGGCGCTCTACAGGCCAGACCGTTTGACCTACAGCTACCAAATTCGGTACATGTATACCTTGGAGGTCGGGAATGTGCACCTCGGAGCCCTTTTTTTGAATTTGTAATTAGAATTTGAATTAATTAAAATTTAATCGAAATTTCTTCGTTTTTCCACTATAACTTCCGAAAATATAATCGGACAAACATGATTTTGACATCAATTTAAAGATTAAAAAAATTAGCCCTTTAATGGTGTCACTGTTTTAATGTATAACTCAAGCTTATAATTTTAACAAATTTTTGAAGAAATATTTAACCATGTTTTTTTTCAGCACGTGACTGGATAAAATAACATAAATATAAAATGTGATGTCTTATAAAAAATGCAAAGGATTCTATGATCGTTTGTAATATCTATATCGTTAATTCCATAATTTATCTTTATTTACAGTAAACCTGATTGAATTTAGACAGGATATGCATTGAAATCACGACTTAATGGCATATTTATATAATCGTTTGCAATATCTGTATCATTAATTCAATAATTTTTTCCCTTTTTCGCTTTCTTTAAAAAACATATTTAACATTTTGGCAATATCATCGAAAAAAACATTTTTAATATTTTGGAAGCATAATCAATAAATTGTTAGAGCATTAAAGTCAAAAAGTGTTTCCGAATAAAGTTACCGACTCTTTAACTACTAATAACTGAATCTTTTAACTTTAACTATTTCTTAAATTTTGGCTAATGAATATGTGATTTCATTGAAAATTTTAGAACGCATTACTCATGGCGAACCAGCTGGTTGCCAAAGGCGGCTAGTATTAAATAAACTGAAATAAAGAAGAAGAGTAGATGCAAAGACGACAAGACAAATAAACATAGAAAATTCCGCGGAAGAAAATAGACGAAAGATTGCGGGCTTTCATAAAATTTAACAAAAATGTTTCATAATATTAATTCACAATGTTACGAAGATCCAATGTATACACAATAAATTCTTAACAGTCCGATGGCAATTTTTTAAAACAGGCAAGGATTCGAAGTTATATGTCATCAGATTAGAAAATGTGCTCATTTCGTGTGATAACATGCATGGGAATTTAAAACCCAGTTTTGTTTCTGAAATATAAAATTACATATATTTGTTTCAATTTTAAATCTGTACGGTTTTGTATATTATTCATCTGATTATGCTCGACAAATGGTAAAAAGTTATCATAGATTTTACATGCAATTTCTATAGATGCCATTACAAAATATGAACTGTAGAATTCTAGAAAAATACATTAAGTTATCCATAAAAATGTTTTAATCGGATTCGACGAAGTCTCGTTCCTGCCCCTTAAAAGAGACTTATTTATGGTGATAAGGACTACATACACGAGTAGTGATCCAAACAAAGTTTGCAAGCTGCAGTATTCGGAAACTAAAAATATTGTTATCCAATGTAGAGACAGACGATTCTAATTCACTTATACCAGTTGTTGGAGCAGATAGTGTTAGTACTGAGTCCTGAAATAGCTACAAAAATAGCAAGACGTCTAGAGAAGTAATTTTGTGCACAGAAGAGATCCCTTTATATAGGTCAATAATGTATCGCCATCGGACATTCACAGGCAAATCGTTGAAGTGTACGGTGCCGAAGCAATGAGTAGACAACAGGTGGTGAAATGGTGTCTTTTTTTTGAAGTGGGTAGACAGACTGCTGGAAACTTTTAGGTGGGAAGACATCCCCTTCCTCACAGCCGTGATTTTATTCGCAGTGACTATTCCCTTTTCCTGGCATTGTAGCAACACTTATATGAAACGAGGTTGTTATCAAACGATGATGCTCCCAATTATCACCAAGAACTGGTTTAATATCCAGGGACCTGATTATTACCAAGACGGGTTAAACAAATTGGTCGAGCGCTGTTATAAATGTCTAAACAGGTGTGGTGTTTATGTAGAGAAGTGCCCTTAGCTCTTATTTACCATTTGTATCATGAGTCTGTTGTTAATAAAGCCTTTTTCTTTTACCTTGTTAACTTTTTTTTGCATCACCCCTCCTATATTAGGATAACTTAATATATAAATATATAAATAAAATATATAAAATATATTTACTTATATAAATATATATATATATATAATAATAAATATATAAATATATTTACCAATTTACCATTACTTTATTGCTATCATTTTGAAAGTTTTCCATTTAGTATTGTTGAGTTATTCAGTGTATAAAGCTCCTCCAATCACGGAACGCTCCAAATTGCATTTTCGACATTCGTTGCTTTGTTTTTGTTTGATTTGACGAAATTTGCTGCCGTAGCTGATCAGACACTTTAAAAAAATTATGGTGATGCTGCTCCGTCATATCCCAATTATCAGTTTTATTAAAAGATTTAAGAGTGGGGATTTCAATATCAATGAGGAAAAACGACCTAAGGACCAAAAAATTCAAAGACAACCAGTTACAAGACTTATTGGAAAAAAGGAAAAAAAAATGTAAAAAATAATGGAAAATATTTTGAATGATATTGTACCAATTTTTTCTTAAGAAAAGCCTTTTTAAAGTGAAATAATAATCAAAATACCTGCAAGCACCTTCTTTTTAGTTTTTAGTTTTGATTTCGAATTTGCCAAAATAAATTTATCTACTGTATTATATATTATATTTTAACATAATAGAAAATTCAAGAGACCAAAGAAAAGGGGACAATATTCGAATTAGACAAATTCTATCTTAATTATAATTATAAATCAAACAAAATGTCATGCTGTTAAAGCTTTCATGATTACATTCGAATCCGATTCCAACAATTTAGCGACAAATTGCTTAAGAATTTTTATTTTGCTGCAGCCTACAAAATTTTAAAAATTTATAGTCGAAATAATGAATTTTAGAAGTGTGCCATCATTTGTTTATTTCAGCTTTCAAAATCTGAAGATAAGATCAGGTTTTCATAAAAAAAATTCCTGTCAAACTATTAAACGAAATACAGGACCTGACATCTAGCGACTAATATTAGAATAGAAAATGATTTGATTTTGAGCTACAAATGGGATTAGAAAGCATAAGATAAAAAAAAAAAAACTAAAATAAAAATATTGCTCTTAGCTTTCGTATTCTAAAAAGGTTTTGGAAGAGGACTTTATTATATTTGGGAAAAGTTTTCTATGAAGTGACTATCTTTTCTTTTCTTCTTTTTGCAGAGAGTTTTCTTTTTTCACTTCAATCTTTTGACAGTGACGTAAAGAAAAGAAGGAATGCCACTCTTTTTTTAAAAAAAGTTTCTAACGGGAATGACATTATCGTTGCCATAGTTACAGCAAATATTTTTATCCAATATTTCACTGAAGATATTCTGACTGCACTATAATCGTTTGCTAGATAACAATATAATATTCATGCGTAAATATTTCGTTGATATTTTTCATTGTTGAGTAGGACGTGATCACGTGAAAGTAAGAATGCAGCCATGACTTTGGATAGAATTCTACAGTTTTTATAATACTTTTTTTCTCAGTAGAGAAAATCTAGTCTAATCATCTTATCTATAATAATTCTAGATCAGCTACATCCTAGTAAAATATATCGGAATGATAATAATAATGATAAAATGAAACTGCAATGCAGTATTTTTTCTATGCATCAAACAGTTTTCTTAATCCTATAACTCCTTCCTCCCTCTCTCTCTCTCTCTCTCTCTCTCTCTCTCTCTATATATATATATATATATATATGTATGTATATATAATTGTGTGTGTAATTCTAAAAATATTCTCTTATTTCTGATCCGATTCCACGTTATCTACTTAATCAATTCAAGAAATGCTTTGTAAAAATGTATAGTCAGTGATTCCCAATCTGCGAGTGATTAATAAAAGTTGCTGACTTAACAAATAGTTTTTAAAAATTTCCCTGTGTTTCTCCTGCTTGGATATATGGAGATTGACACATATAGAAATCCCTATGAGAATCTTAATAATTTAATCACTATAAACAATATTTTCCCTATCGCAATACGGTATATAAGACAAAGGAAAATTAATTTCATTCCTTTTTGCCACTTCTGCTTTCGCTTCGGTCCGTAACGGACTTGTTTTGTCTGCGCTTTCTTATAAATAATCATGCCTTCCTGGGAGAGATTAAAGTGACGTCATATCGTAATTTTTTGTGATACTTGTATTGTTGCCATAGGGTGATAACCTACTAGTACCTCAAAATTATGTCAGATGGCACTGATATATGAAGATGAAGTAAAATTGAAAAACATTTATTTGTAAGTAGTATGTGATTCGTATCTAAATATTTTCTCTTATAAAAAAATACGATTTTACAACAACAAAAACAAAAAGCTGAGTTAAGTTTAGCTTTCCAATAATGATGTATTTATAATAACGTATTAAG
Source organism: Argiope trifasciata (assembly GCA_026543055.1). Taxonomy (NCBI): domain Eukaryota; kingdom Metazoa; phylum Arthropoda; class Arachnida; order Araneae; family Araneidae; genus Argiope; species Argiope trifasciata. The sequence continues at coordinate 19,917 of JAPMOQ010023655.1, forward strand.
ATAGAATGTAATATGTTAAACCACGTAGTTAGAATAAAAATTTATCTTTTTAAAATGCAAGAATCTAACGATAAATTTCCCTTTTATTCATTTTTAAAAGTATAAAATAACAAATACTGTAATCGCCAACAGCAACATGTCTTGATTTTGACTAAATTCATGCTTTAAACTCCCTGGGTCAGAAAAACACGTTTTTGGAATTATGTCTGCCTATCTGTACAAATAATAATCCAAAAATCTTTTGAACAAAACTGTGGCTTTGGCAACAGGAGCTCTTATAGCTCAAGTACATTCTACTTTTGGCGTTGGCAACGGCAGGAAATTATTATTATGATTTTAAATTAACTGGCTGTTGGAACTTTGTAAATGTTATCATTTTCCAATTTATTTTGCTGCAGATCAAACTTTGAATCAAGTAAAAGGTAAAATCCTATTTTAGCCCACCTCTGGCGACTTTTTCAAAATCTCGCCAATTTTTCAAAATCATGCCAAATTGAAAGTATTTGAAAGTAATCGAAAGTACCAATAAGATTAAATAGTTTTCTAACGGAGTTTAAATCAACCAATGAGGTTCCGTAGGGTTGCCGCATTTCTCTTCAGATGTTGTCAGGGTTGCCATTTTAAAATCATTATCGCTGATAATTTGGCGAGTTTTTAAATTGGCGTCAGAGGTGGGCTAAAATAGGATCGACCCAAGTAAAATAAGTAAATCATTAATGTGTACGGCATATTATTTCATCAAATATTTAACATACTTTAAGATTTATTAATTAAATATTTATTTTCTTAATGGATGAAGTTGTGTGTTATTATCCATCGCTAAAAAACGGATGAAATTCCGTAAATGGTCTTCACACCAAATTTATAAATTTTTATTCTAATTTTGTACAGCGTCCATTCTGAAGTTCGTCTTTACAGTTATAGGTTAACACGATACTACAAAATGTAGAGATTTATTTAAATAAATAGAATTTGCTCACAAGATTTCATATCTAAAGTGTAGATCGATATCAAATATGGAACTAAATCCGTCAAGTTTGACAATCTGCTTTTAGTGCTTTTAAATTATTTTTTCACGAATTAAAAAAAATTAAAATATTTTTATGCAAAAGTGGCAATTATAATTATCAGTGTTGCAGTGAAATTCAAAACGAATCCAATTTAAAAATTATCAACCATTTTTTAAAAAGATTGTATCTATAATTTCTTCCAGTTAATCTATTCCAGTTATTTTATTTGAATTTTAGATTAATTGTGAATTTTTTTTTTGGGGGGGGAAGTCGTGATGAGTTTTCACTTTACAACTTATTTCATAAATTTTCTTCTGGAATTTCTAATCAAAAATTACAGAGATATTAAATGTATCTACAAGTATATGAAACATGATGAATTATTTTGCTTGTTATTTATTATTTATCAGCATGTACTTGATATTGCTAATTTATTAATGAGCATATACACATAATACACATTAACTGCGCCTGTACGTACTGAATTTTGAGTAAAAGTTTACAATTAGGTGTTTGCCCCTTGATTTTTTGTCGATTTTTTTGCACCAAGATTGGCATCAAGGGAGTTTTCAGTCAGTTATTTATCAGTAACGTCAATGAAAACAAAACATCATGAATAAAATCATTGCCCGTATAATCAGCAAAACCATCATCACTCCAGAACTTCTTCATAAATACAATCTTACAGATAACCCTTTGTGCAGCAAATGTGGAGAGATAAACGATATTTCTCATATCCTTCTCAAATGTCAAAAATATTCAACGTATAGAACGGTGTTATGGAACAAGCTACAAATACATGATCCTGATATTTACTACGATGTTCTCTTATCCCATGTTTTCGCC
>JAPMOQ010023657.1:0-18379 GCA_026543055.1 Argiope trifasciata
TGTAAAATCAGCAATGCAGGGAAGGATATTTGTCATTAACGCTTTGTTCCTTAAGTGCACGATAGTCACCCACCGGGCGCCATTCAATAAACCCTTCTTAGGCACCAAGTGCAAAGGAGAAAAATATGCACTGTTAGAAGGTCTCATATGACGAAGATTAATCATGCACTGAAATTCAGCTTTCGCTATATTTAGCCTGTCTGGAGCTACCCTTCGAAGTTTAGTTGAGACGGAGGATCTTTGGTATTGATATTGTTACATTGAAACGAATCATTGCCGAGTCTGCATAGCTGAATTTTAGTCAGGAGATCATGTGTTCCAATCCCAGTAGACTTAAAATTTGTTTATCTTTCATTGATTTGTGTATCCTTTCTTTCGTGTTCCAGAAGATGCTTGACCTTTCTTTAATTTACCAGATAAATGCTCTAAACTTTTCTTACTGTCTCTAGAAAAATATTCCGGAACTTTCCCTACTGATATAAAAGCTGAAGATATTTCAGTTACAGTGTTCTTAGTTCAGAGTTGAGTAAATTGATTTAACTCTACGTCCTGTGCCTTCTTGAGTTTTATCTACATGACAATATAATATACAGTATTATATTTTACAGGCTAATTAGGGTCCGGAAGTTTAGTAATTGCAGGATATTTCATTAACAATTTATCATATACATTATTCATGAATACAGATTTTACAGAAAAAACTGAACATGGACTTGGTTTACCATGTACTTTTAAATTAGTAACATTATCAATTAAGCTTTCATTTCTTAAATCAGGTGATAAATTAAAATGGAACAAAAAATCGGCACCAAAGATAGCACATGAAACAGCACTAATATAAAATGAATAATAGAAATTTCTACGTAAACCAAAATTTACTGTTATGGATCTTTTGCTATGTACATTTATTTTTGTGCCCTTGGGAGCACGAAAGGTTTGCATAACAGGCATTTATCTTTCCGTTTTTGATGCAACAATTAAGCTTGCATCACTACCGGAATCCAATAGAAAAGAAATACCTGTCTTGATATCACGTAGGAAGAGACGACGAGACGTATATCCATTGGAAGAGTCCATCGCCGCTACTCTTCCTGGACGGGGTTTTCCTTGAAAGAGCAAGGCGGAATGTTTTCTCCTGGAAACGATAGTGATACCAGCAAAATGTATTGTCCCTTGATTTCGAGCGAATACAATAAGTACTTCTGGATGATTGAAATCGGACGAAAACGACGGAGTGTAGCCAAATCCTTGCGTAATTCCTTGATTTCGTTTCGAAGCAAATCCATTGCCGATTTGCGTTCCCTCACAGGTGAAGAGTTCCGCTCATTTCCAGAAGCAATAGTGTTCATTGAAGTAGGATGGATATTCAAAATTCTATCAATTACATCTGCTGCCTTGTCCCAAATAATCCGTGAAATGGAGGTAAGGTAGTTTGCACCGGTAACGGCATTGCTTGATTGAATAGTTCAAATAACAAGGAATCATCGATGTTATGACTTTTGGCTCACCATTTCATAATACGAAGGAATTCGCTGGGCTTCCGATCACCTAATCTTTCAAAAGCTAAAAGTCATCGAATTTCTTAAGTCTTGGATTCGGAACAGCGTTCGATGACTTTCGTTTCAAGCTCCGAATATGGATCCGTAGAATCTTGCTGTATTATCACATCCTGCACAACAGTGGTAATTTTGGGAGGTAAGTGAGCCACGACGTAATTGTATTTCATCTCACTTTCAATAAAGGCTTTTGGAGAAGCCAATTCGAAAGTGGAGCCGAGCATGCGAAACCAAAGTTCAGGATCCGGCTGTATGAATGGTAGTATTACTACCGCTGCAGTTTCAGCTGTATCCATTTTGAGAAGGAAAATGAAATTCTCGACGAAATAGATTTAAGTCCGTAGTCACCACTGAAGAGGCTTGATTAATCCATGTTCTTTGGAACAACATCGCACACTTGCCGCCGGGCAGCTCACTCCTCTGTGAAGTAGGAATACCAAGTTATGTTTAACTTAAGGCCCTTTTATATGATTTACGATGGATCATACATGAGTAGCGCGCATTCTCCGAAAGAGAATGCGCAACTCATGTATCTATCATCTACAACACTCTTCAATTATTTGAAAGTTACTACAGATGCACTCTTCTTTTGGCAAAACTCTAGAAATTGTTTAGTCATGTTTGATCCTCTACATCTCGTGAAATCAATGTCAAAAGCTTAAAGAACCATGGGATATATTTTGTTGACACTTTAGCTAGTATTCAGACTTGAACGTGCTATGCTTCATGGAAACATAAAGAAAAATTATAAGAGTAGGATTCTAAAAGTGTAAGTGAAGTAGTAAATTTATAATCTCTTTATAAATCAATAAAATAGGCTATATTGTTTTATAGTAATTATGTTCTTTTTATATAGAAATTTTTTGCTTGTAGGAAGCTTACAAAAAACATATTGAAATGTGTGGACTAAAGAAAATGAGCGTAAAACTGGCAGCTCAGTCACAGACAGTCATAATATAATAGTTTTTCCTTACTATTATTTCCAGCATATCTGTTCTAAAACTTTCTACAAAATCTACTTAAGGATTTAAGGAGGAACCATACAACATGCCATACAACTTATATTCAGTAAAAATTTCCAAAATGTCTGATCAGAATGTTCACTTTATATTCAATTAACTTTTCCATTAATGATGGTTTATTTATATATTTAATAGATAGGAAATTCAAAGTCACCTTTTAGATTTATATCTGCTTATTTGATACACATTCATTTGGAATCTCAATACTTTTTAAATTTCTGACTTTTCACAATAATGTTTAATATATTAAAGTTTTTATAATTGAAAAAACAAGTTGCCTGAATTATCTTCTATAACATTTGTTTTACTTTTTGTAGGTACTGAGTCATTCTATTGCAGCTGCTCTGAATTTACATGTTGCAGCCAATAATATCGAAAGCAAAGCAACAGAAACAACTGAATTCTTTTGGAAGATTGACAAACTATTCGAATGTATTAATTCAAGAACATTTTATCATAAAGTAAAGAATTATTTGCATGAACAAAGGACAGTTTCCATATTTCATTCTTGAAAGGAATGATATAGAGTGGATTAGAGCATGGCATTTTAGATCAAGAAAAAGAAATAGTAGGGATTTTTATTATGGGATATTTATTCAATAAAGTCAGATTTATAATCTATATTTATAATAAAGCTCAATATGTGTGTGTGTGTGTGTTGGCGCTCTACAGGCCAGACCGTTGGACCTACAGCTACCAAATTTGGTACATGAATACCTTGGAGGTCGGGAATGTGCACCTCGGAGCCCTTTTTTGAATTTTTAATTAGAATTTGAATTAATTAAAATTTAAGCAAAATTTCGACGTTTTTCCGCTATAACTTCCGAAAATATGATCGGACAAACATGATTTTAACATCAATTTAAAGATAAAAAAAGTTAGCTTTCTAATGGTATCAGTTTTTTTAATTTATAATGTAAGCTTCTATTTTTAACGAATTTTTAAAGAAATATTTTAACCATGTTTTTTTTAGCACGTGACTGGATAAAATAACATCTAATACTATAATACGAGGAATGGTTGCCAAGTTGAAAATCGCCCCAGAATTAATAAACTCCGGTAAACTTGAGGGTCTGGGGTTTTTGGCCCCGAGGAATCGATTGGCACCGGTTTTGAAGCATTACGGTCGAACAGTTCGGAGTTACAGATAGGATATTTTCAAACTTTATTAGTTCGTCATAATGGCTACTTAAATTTTCAAGCGTTAACGTGCTGCCATCTATAGCCAATATGGCGAACTAGTAAAGTTTTATGTTTATGCTGTTATAGGTTTATAATATGTTTCTTATATATGCATATATGTTTGGTTTTTCTAAATAAATTTGTCAAAAATACTGAATTTCAACACACTTCAATCTTTACCTTTACTTTACCTTTGTATAGAATAGTTCCCTTTCCAAACTCTTTGTTTAGAATAGTTTACAATGGTGAACTTTAACGGTTATCTTTTCACCAATGGTTTCACAAATTTTCTTATGGCATGTATTGTTTTGATAAATCACAATTGAAAATTTAAATCTTCGAGTTAGCTTCGATACCTGTTTTCTCCGAGCGGAGCTCGGTCACCCGCTGGTAAATATAAAATGTGATATCTTCTAAAAATATAAATGCAAGGCAAAGGAGTCTATGATCGTTTGCAATATCTATATCATTAATTCCATAAATTATCTTTATTTACAGTAAATCTGATTGAATTTAGACAGGATATGCATTGGAATCCCGACTTAACGGCATACTTCTATAATCGTTTGCAATATCTGTATCATTAATTCAATAATTTTTTTTTCCCTTTTTCGCTATTTTTAAAATCATATTTAACATTTTAGCAATATCACCGAAAAAAAAACATTTTTATTATTTTGGAAGCATAATCGATAAATTATTAGAGCATTAAACTCAAAAAGTTTTTCCGAATAAAGTTACCGACTCTTTAACTACTAATAACTGAATCTTTTAACTTAAACTATTTTTTAAATTTTGGCCAAAAAATATATGATTTAATTGGAAATTTTAGAACTCATTACTCATGGCAAACTAGCTGGTCGCCAAAGGCGGCTAGTTATCTATAGATTTAATCATTCAGCTTTAGCAAATATATTTTCTTCTGTTAGATGACGTGCATGCTTCTTAGGCGTTGTTTATGAATTTGAACATATTATTCACAAAGTAATAATTACTAATTTTTTAATACAGCCAACAAATAAAAACTGTTATGATGATGCTCCTTCTTTAATCGATTTTGGCTCTTGAAGCAAGAAAGAATTGTGTGAGTTACTAAATGAAAATTCTAAGGATTTTGGATCAAGAAAAAAAGAGAATTGTTGTACGGTATAAAAATGGTTTTACATTGGAATTTGGGGATATTTATTCAATAAAGTCAAATTTATCCTTACCTATAGATTTAATCATTATGCTTTAGAAAATACATTTTCTTCTGTTAGATGACGTGCACGCTTCTGAGGCAGTTTCAGGGGCTTATGAATTCGGACTTATTATTCACAAAGTATTAATTATTAATTTTTTAAACCAGACAACAAATAAAAACTGTTATGATGATGCTTCTTCTTTAATCTATTTTGGCTCTTGAAGCAAGAAAGGATTTTGTGAGTTAATAAATGAAAATTCTGAGGATTTGGATGAAGGAAAAAAATAATATGACGTGGATAGCTAAATATAGTAGGATAAAGTGTTTTATCACACATATCAGATTTTTCAGCAAAAACGTTTTGTCTTCTCGCGAATTCCAAATTTTAAATGTATATGATTACTAGTAAAGTATGAAAAATATTTAGATAATCATTTTTTTTTTTGTATTTTAAAGAATATCATATGTGTATATCAAGATTAAATGACTAACTGTGTGTGTATTACAATACTTTTCTAAATTACACGAATGTTTTTCTGGTAATAATGATTAAATATATCAAAAAAATGAATGATGAAATGACAACCTACTATTCTAAAACAATTTAAAAAAGGTTTTTAATGCTAAGTTTTAATTTTATTTTTTGAAAATTAATTTGTAAAAATAATGCCAGTTTCTTGTTTTGAGTTTTCCACTTCTTTAATTTACAATCTGAAGCATATTAAAAATGTGACGCAAGTCAATTGTTTTTTCATCTAATAAAATTAACATTGTGGTAGCATAAGTACCCTTTTCTCATAGATTTTAAATTTATCAAACTAATCACTCCTTATTTTGAATTGAAATGTTTTTTTCAAATGAGCATACGCTATATTTATTTTTATTATAAGTGATAATTATTTTTTGCCATGCGATATGTGAAGAGATTTGAATGATGTTTTTCCTCAAAAAATTCAGACAACATTATTTGGTCCATTTGTTATTTATTGTGTGGTCATTCTGTAATATTTAATTTATGTATTTATTTTCCTCAAAATTAATATCAGAAATTTTTTTTACAAATTCTTATTTTGAAAATAATTTAGCTAAAATAGGAGTAGCCAAATCTGAGTTATTAAAGCTAGTATAAATGTAGAGTAAAATTGATTAGAAGAGTCTCAAATTGGAAAATGTTTTAAAACTGCTGAATAGCAATTTAAAATGTACTGATATGTAGTTTATTTAATAGAAAGTTAAAATTGATAATCAATAAGGAAACTTAATATATATGCAATTCATCCACTGTAAAAGTTCAAAATTGTTCTTTCAGTACCAAAATTAAATATTTACCTTACATATTAACTTTGAAAAATCATTTCTAGTGGAATAGAATTTTAAAAAATAATCATTTGATGAAATTTCACAGTGAAGAATAAAATGTAATTTAATTAATCTGAAATATGACAATAATACATCTGAATTTCACTGGCACACAACAAGTAGAAATTTATTTATTTATTTGTCTTTATATAAGAAGGGATAAAATAAACTAAAAATACATATCTGATAGTAATTTATTAGGGGATATTATCCCAAGGCTGAAATTTGGCTGAGAAACTCAATAATAAATGTAGCTGCTTTGTTGACACCCGTATCATCAAGAAGAAAGATGGCGTCATTCTACAAAGCAATATTTCCAAATCTTAGGTATAAATAGAGGTGTCGCTACTGTCTAAGTGATTAGCCATGTTTAAAAAGTTGCAATTATTGTCTATGATAGTGAGATCTCTGGATATCATTCTTTGTGGTTCTTCTTTTAAACCGAATACTGATATGTTTATTTTCTTCTCTTGTTGAGTTGTAAATTTTCTAGAAAAAATTTTGAGAAATGAGCATTAAAAACATCTGACAAATAAATATACATTAAACAGTTTTGTAAAATTATGTAAAATTCATTGAGAGTATTTTTATGAATAAAATATTCTAGTGTTATTTTTAAAGTGAATTGCAGACAAATAATATTCATTTTTTTGCAAATCTTATTGAATAAATTATTTTAATCAAAGTCGCCTGCCTCAACTTTTTAAAATCGTTTGTCTTTTTATCCTAATTTTCATTTTGTTATTATATTGTCATTCGAACAGAATTCTTCTTTAGCTGCTGTTCTTTTCGTGGATTTAGCTAGATAATTCTATAGTGAACAGAATTCCTAGGATTTCTAGCCAGTGAATACTCCAGCAGTGTCTACTAATTGACAGGACCAGAAATATTATCACGGATACTTTATTGGAGAATTAAATGCTTGTATGAAGGAGAATATATTTTGCGAGAGAATTATTTTTGCATCACTGAAATGTTCAGTTGTTTTTTATTGAAATTTCAACATCGAATGTTATATATTCAATATTTTCTTCAAATTAAGAATTATTTGAATGGAGTAAGTGTGTTTAATCATTATTTTTTCCGTAAGAAAAAAGTTATTTTTTCCATCAGTCAATAGTAGCAAGCTGCTAAGAATGGATGCTCTTTTTTTCTTTCAGTGTTGTTTCTATTATCACCAGAATGTTCAAAGTGCTAGCAAAACTATAAGATATTTTTAGGTTCAAGAAGTTATAGCCATTGCCTTTTTGAAATGTTGTTGGCATTGCATACTCAATTTGTTCCATATATTTTGTATTATTGGAGGAAAAAAAAAAGAATTTTTTTACGTCCAATGTGTTAGGGAAGGTACTATATTTCCACACTCATTAAGATCTAACTAAATGTACTAAAAGCTAAAAAGTACTTTTTAATGTTTCATCATATGCTGGAGAATTGCGTATTCATATTGTAACGGATTTCCGTCGGGTTCCTTTTTTTACCTTGTATAGTGGTTGTGAATGGTGTTAGAAAGGAGATGATGATCACACACAATGATCAGTCCTTTAGTAGACGACACAACACAGAAATTTATTAACAGGACGAAGACAGGACAGCACACAGACGACAAATATCGACACCACAACGACGTGTAGGAGACAACTATAAACAGCCGAGACGAACACACAGGACAGCACACTGCAGATAGTAGTCCACAGGCAGAAATTCTGTTGTGACAGGGCTCACAGAGCGGCCAGACAGGATTCAGCCGGAGAAGGAATCTTTAAGGAATTCACTTTATACCACATAGGTCTATCCAGAACAGGTCGAAACTATTCTTCTGTCTCTTCTTACCTTTGCTGTCGACTCACTACTTCGTACGAAGGGACTACTATTGAGTTCGGGAAAGCTCCGTTACGACTACACAACGGGCTACGACACAGGCTTCGTCAGAATACGCCGCATAGCAGTCCTCCTTTCAGGTCTCCTCAGTTCAAGACCTCTCTCTCTTAGGTTTTCTCGATTAATTCCACAGCGCTACTTGTCTTCTTCGTTTAACACTAGACCGTCGTACTTCAACATGATTCCTGTTGATTCTTCTTCAGGTCTTCTTTCCAGTTTTCGCTGCTCCGCTTATCGAGCTTCGACTTGACTCTATTCACACTCACAGCCGCCTGCCTTATATATACCGGCGGTAGGCAGGGCTAACATATTCTGGACCAGGAGCACTCTGGATGTATCTCGGCTCCTAGTGGACGGATCGGGAAAATTCTCGATGTTTCGGGTACTTCCCATTTTGTCGCCAAAGTCGCCAAGTTTTCGCCAACCTTTGGCCCCTCTGACGTCACACCCATTTACTATTCAATACATATTACTGTAAGTATCTCTTCCTTACGATGACAGTATTAACGTGGGAAAGCAAAACGATAGGTTCGTAACAATATTTTATTGTTTAAAATATAGACAAATTAGCAGCTCAATGATAACATGGTTGTGGATTGGATGGAAGAATAGATTTTCTTCTTGGATTATTGAGAAAGACAAATTGGATTTTAGTCATTTTTGTAGTTGCTTATTCCTTCCATGTTGCTTGTTTCTCCTACGTTATTAGAAAAATGCAAACACCGAATCAAGGGATTAAGGTATGTGACTACATTAAAAAGTAATAATGGGTTGGAATGAAGTTATTATTTTATTGGCTTGTTTTAAATTCCCTTTATTTGAATCTCCAAGTCTGTGCTTCAATTATTTTTGCAAATAAAAGAATTCAAGTTATTGTTTATAGAAATAATGTATCCAAAAAGAAAAGAGAATATTTTCAATCAATTTATCAAATAAAAGATATCTCAAAATTAAAAATTAATTTACAATTTCATCTAACAGTTTATTTTTACCTTTATCAGCATATTTTGTTGAATATTTCAAGCCCAATTTTAAAATAAATATAAAAAATGTAATAAAAATTAATCTGTAAATTTTATTTCATACCGCAAATAATTTACAACGATTTAATAATGAACTTACTTTTTAATAACTTATTAAGATTTCATTAATGAAAATACATATTGCAAGTACATTACCCTGCTGATTGTATGTCATTTAAAGGTGATTCCTTTTATTTAAATGTCATTTACAGGTACTCTAATTGTGAATTAAAATTATTTTGAGATTACGAATAATTTAAGTATTTTTTTTCCTTTGAAGAAATATTCAAACCTTTTGCACTAAATTCACTCAATCGTTTTAAAATTTTTTTTATTATATTGTCAAAAGCTGCCATTAACATGTTATTTTTTTATTGCTATAAAGGGTTTTCATTCAAGATTTATATTATTCCCTCTCCAGAGAAAGAAACTATTTGGATCACTAAAGTTTTAGCAAAGTATATATTTTTTTAATAAAAGAAAACGAATCTGAGATCATTTATTTAATTCCTGATTTAATTTTTGCTTTTAATTACTTCAGTAAAATTACAATTTCTTTTTCAATACTTAGTACATCAAATGCATTTAACTGAAGATAAAACTTTATTAATTTTAATTTGCTAGAAGACGTTTCAGCGTTTATTATAGAAACTGTCAATGTAGAGAAAAAATATATAATACATATAGAAATAAATCTTTATAATTATTAATGAATATATATTGCAATATGTTTTGAGCATTATTTACATTCCTCTCGTTTAAAATAAAATTTCAGTAAAAAGTAATTAATAATTGGATTAGGTTTTTATTTACATCGTTATTATAAAACGTTATAAAGTTTTTGGAATAACTTCCTATTTCATTTTATTATAAAATTTTTGTGTTAGTGATTAATTTGAATGAATTTAAATTTGTCTTCTATCTGTACAATACTAGTGTCCGCTACAAAAGGAAATAACACCAAAAGAAAAAGTCTATTCTCATATTTCTCATGCTATAGAAAAAGTTTATTACAAAAATCTATTACAAAATGGCACTAAAAATAGCATGTAAAACTATGAACAGATGATAGCCAATTAATAGCGACTTTTCCAGTTAAAAAAAAAAGTTTCTTTTTCGTCATTTTCTCTTAGACTGAATTAAAGTTTTCTACATTATTCTTTATATAATTTTTCTAATAAAATATACTTGACACAATATCGAAGTTAATAACAACTATATCAAAGACCCGACGGCTACAGATTAGAGACAAAGTCAAATTGTTTCTTCTTCCGTATCTATGAATGGAAATGTGGATCCAAATTGCCTCCCAACTACATCTTCTATTACAAACGTCAAGAAAAATATATCCACAATGTTTTGAAAATTATCTGCTGCATAGGAAACGGCAAATGATCTTCATTTGTTTCAGAATCTGTACAGAACATGTTGTAATCTCTCTCTCCAAAAGCAGGGGAAGTGGTCTTCCTAAAACTTTCTAGTTTAATTTCTAATAAAGGAGTTATCCCATATAACACATTGCATAGTATTAGCATATAACGCATTGCATAGTATTAGCACACGATGATTTACATACTAATATTTGGCTAGAATTTAGCATTATTACCGAATATGTCATGCAATCCTTCATGAGTTTTTAGGCAATTGATTCCTGGCAAGCGGTTGATAGTAGTTGAAAAATAAATTTGTTTTTCAGACGAGTTTCCCAAATCGATTGAAACAAAAAACTACACTTAACACGTCATAAAATCTCATACCAAATTTGATATAATTAAATCAAAGTGTTTTTGAATCATCGCGTTTACATTTTTATTACAATAAAGTTCGACAGACGATCAAACTCTTTTTGGATATGGATCAAAATTTAGTAACTGTCTACAAGCTAGAAGCTAAATCTGCGTACTGAATTGTATCCATATAACTCTTTTCGTTATGTAATTATCGTGGTGTTTTAAGTTCGAAAGCCGAATAGATTCCCTTTTCCCAGATTTTAGTTAAAATTAGATAGAAATCGGCAAATTTTGCATAAAGACCGTATACCAAATTTTGTCCGTCTAGTTGAAAGCATTTTTGAGTTATTTTTGTCACAGAAAACAGATAAAGTCACAGTAATCTTTGTCACAGCAAACAGTCTTCTTCTCAAAATGAAGGAAAGAAGACTGAAGTGTAAAGATTCGTCAAAATCTTGAGTTCGAATTTTTTGACGATTATTATACTCTCTCAATATATATGTATGGGATAAATAAAAAATGACAAAATTTTAATAACAATGGGAGTCAAAATAACTTTGTTATTCCAAGATTAAAAATGAACTCGCATGGACTCCTTTAACCATCTTAAGAGTTTCCAAAGTATTTTTCATCAGTGAAATAAATATGCTTCAAGTTTAAATGAATATATAAACTTAAACAAAGCTTTTCATCTTTGCTAGATCTCTTTCATTCAGAAAATCTTTACATTTACAACATTGTTTCTTTTCTTAAATATTTTGAGGCCGCGGTGACCTGGTGGTAAGGTCTCGGTTTCGGAACCGGAGGGTTACAGGCTCGAGGCCCGATTCCAAAGAAAAACCACCGTGTAAGCGGATCTGTTGCACGTTAAATCAGTCAGGGTCAAATGTACTCCCGTTGGTGTGGAAGTTTGGAGAGGGTGTGCCAACTCAGATGTTGTTCTCCTCATCTGACCACGGTTTACACTTACGAGGTCCGTCGCAAAATATCCCTAGTGTTGCTTCAAGACCGGACGTCAATTTAGCTAAACTAAAACTAAACTTCTTAAATGGTTCGTTAATTATGGACATCTAAAGATTCTTGCGCATTGATAAATATCACAATACAAAAGTTTTAACAAAAATAATATTAAGTATTATACAAATACTATTTTATTAAAGAACAAAAAAATTCCAAAAATAACAAGTTTTTCAAAAAAATTATTATTACATTAATCAAGATTTAATTTCTAGCAATTCTTTATAAAAAAATTCAAAAGCATTTCACTTCATGAAACTATACAAAACCCTTACCTGTCACTTTGGGTCGTCATGTAGATGTATGAAAATATTTTGTAACTCTTCTTAAATATCAACTGTCCCAGTTTCGGTTAATGAATTTCTCACATTCAATAACAATTTTACCTGTAAAATATAACATTTTATCAATGCTAATTGATGTATTTAAAATATTATCAGCATATACATTTTGTAAACATGATTCTTTAAACTCAGTTTACACTCGATCTATTAGATAATACAATAATCTGCTTAGATTCTTGTATTATCTTTTTACGAGTAATCTGATTATATATGTATGAAATCAACTGAAATCCGGCTCCTTCACTCTATCTTATTTTCCAACTATGATTTGTGAAATTTTAATTTACAATACTATAAACAAGGACTCAACTATATGCCCAACTGTAAATCATCAAGTCCTCCCTATATTGAGGTATACATTTCAATCAAAGTTACTAAGCAAAGTCTATCTAAATAGAAAAACACACAAAATATAATTATTAAGCATGTATTTGATTGCCAGCAGAGTGATTATTTTAGAAACAATTTCAGACAAAGTTGAATAATTCCCTATTGTTTCTTAAATGAAATCTGCCGAAGTGTCATACTTTAACGGCCATAGAAGAAATTTCTGAAAGAAATCACTGGGGACATATGGCGAAGAAACATTAAGAAAATTTACGAGCATACAAAATCATACGAATACGCCTCGATATGAATTTCCTTGACTTTTCACTCAGTTTCCTCGATCTCTCACTGACTATTCCTGATGATTTCCTGACTATTCCAGATGTCTTTATTTCCTGGTCGGCTGAACAGCCTGAATAAAACTAATCACCATTAAAGAGGAAAGCTTTGCAAGTAAATTTTAAAATAAAAAATCTTATTATGACCTTTTTAGGATACTAATAAATTTTTTATAGAAATTCTGGAACATAAAAGATTTTATAAATGCATGGGGCATTGAAAAAAATAATATTATTAAAATCTTGTATAATTATGCTTATAATATATTTTGATTTTAAAAATTGTATATTATAACGTATTTATTAATAGTAAAAGAGCCAAAACTCGCCAAATGCAGCATCAAAACCAAATTGGCACTGCAACCTTATAAGTTCGCTTCTAACTTAAAACTGAGAAGGGGATGCGAGCTCAGATGCCTTTCTCGTCATCTGATTACGGTTCAAATGTATGAGGTCCTCCCAAAATAGCTCTAGTGTTGCTTTACAGTAGGGAGTTAACATAACTAAATTAAATTGATTAAGAAGAAAAAAATTACCCTTTTTTACGCTGTTTATACTAAGTTTACAGGAATAAAACAAATCACCAATCCTTCACCATTAATTAATTGTCCTTCTTATGATAATCATTATGGCAGAATTGCTTAACAGTATTATTTTCAGGTATCTGAAAATTTTATGGCTTTGTTTTGATCTCATTTAATTTTTCAATCAAAAAGGTATTTATATCTTTTATAACATAAACAAAATGAGTTTTTAAAAGCATTTTTTTATTTTTATAACTGCTTACTTTAGTCTTTAATATACTTCATAATTCACTGCATAACATGGAATCATCAAATTTTTTACTTCATTATCAAATGGGGGCTCTCATCTAAGAATGAGTCGGTATAGTTCTGATACTTTTATAATAAGCACATAATAGTATCAAGTACAAAAAACTAATACACACAAAAAGCAGTAGGTATCAATTTCCAACTCGATTGATACTGAATTGATAAACTACAAGTCTTCCTTCGTTTTCCGTCGAATAATACAATATCAAACTTATACATAGTATTAGTAGTTGACTATACTTTTATTCTGCCAGTATCAACATATACGTTTCATTAATAACTATATCTGCAATGAAGTATTGTATGAGGTAAAAGGGGCTTCCTATTGAAGACTCCCTCAACTATTCTATATTATCAGAAAGGCCTTTTCTCTTTTCAACTATCATCAATGACTGTCAAAATGAGGCCACCGCCTCTTCTAAAGAAGCGAAATTTTGAATCGCATTTGTAACATTGTAAACATATTGTATAAGTGTTAGCTACAAGTCGACACTAAAGTTGGGTGATATTGCATAAATATGATGTAGAGAAATGTGATATTAGTATCAGCATGAAACAAAGTATCAAATCGTTAGTATCATCCAATCCTATACCGCCATTCAGTCACCGCGTCACTATTCTCATGTATTTTCTTACTATTTATAAATATATTAATTCTTAGTATTATTTGGAACTAGCCACCTTTGGCGACCAGCTGGTTCGCCATGAGTAATGCGTTCTAAAATTTCCAATTAAATCATATATTTTTTAGCCAAAATTTAAGAAATAGTTTAAGTTAAAGATTCAGTTATTAGTAGTTAAAGAGTCGGTAACTTTATTCGAAAAAACATTTTGAGTTGAATGCTCTAATAATTTATCAATTATGCTTCCAAAATATTAAAAATGTTTTTTTCGGTGGTATTTCCAAAGTGTTAAATATGTTTTTTAAGAAAGCGAAAAAGGGAAAAAATTATTGAATTAATGATAAAGATATTGCAAACGATTATAGAAACATGCCATTAAGTCGGAATTTCAATGCATATCCTGTCTAAATTCAATCAGGTTTACTGTAAATAAAGATAATTTATGGAATTAATGATATAAATATTGCAAACGATTTCTTAGAATCCTTTGCCTTGCATTTATTTTTTTAGAAGATATCACATTTTATATTTATGTTATTTTATCCAGTCACGTGCTGAAAGTTGTATTTCTTTAGATTTGATTTGCGATGATAGTTGTTGTTTTTTCATTTGAATTTCCGGCATTGTTTTATTTTATTTTATCCAGTCACGTGCTAAAAAAAACATGGTTAAAATATTTCTTTAAAAATTCGTTAAAAATAGAAGCTTACGTTATAAATTAAAAAATCTAATACCGATAGAAAACTAATTCTTTTATCTTTAAATTGATGTTAAAATCATGTTTGTCCGATAATATTTTCGGAAGTTATAGCGGAAAAACGTCGAAATTTCGCTTAAATTTTAATTAATTCAAATTCTAATTAAAAATTCAAAAAAAGGGCTCCGAGGTGCACATTCCCGACATCCAAGGTATACATGCACCAAATTTGGTAGCTGTAGGTCCAACGGTCTGGCCTGTAGAGCGCCAACACACACACGCACACACACACACACACACACACATTGAGCTTTATTATAAGTATAGATAAAAGTATTGCTAATGCATGTGTTCATATTTTCTTGCGGTGATATACAAGATTGACATTTTCCATATTTAAATGTATGCTTTTTGTTTGAAATATTTTTTTACTAGACGCAAATAACAAAGTTATTATTAATAAATTAATTTAAATTAAATAACATTTAAGCATTGCACATAACATAGAATTTTCAGAATATGATGATTTAAACCATGGAAAGGGTTCTCACCGAAATATTTTCGTATACTTTCCATATGAGTCCTGTTTGCTTTCCTCGGCATAGAATTGTTGATGGAGTAGAATTAAGACTGCGAATAGTTTGCATGGCATTGGTGAAGGCAGTTACGGCATACAGATATTTTACATGAAAAATACTGAAAACATGTCTTTTGTATACATTTCTCCCGATCGAATCGCACCAAAACTTGACAACAAATCTACAGTTGTAATCACAAGATAACCGATCAAATTTCATTGATTTGGGACGTTGCTTTTATAGGTAATTTCTTTTGCGTACATGTAAAAGTACGAATCATTTATAGGAATAGATAGGTTATTTCAATATACGGTCAATCCTTTCACAGATTTGGTTAATATTTTATGAACATCTATATTTTAAACGTTTAGTTTGTGCCTGAAATTTTATTTACCAAGCCCTTTGCGTTTGGGAATTATCGAGTTCACTTGTAATCAAGTAGCGAGACAGATTTTTTTCAAAATTTAATATAAATATACAAATTTAGCCATTAGTCCATACACCAAATTCAACTCATTCTAGCTCAAAGTATTTTTGAATAAATATAAGGAAATAATTAAAAAGAAAAAGAAATTAAAATCATGTTATTAGTTTTTGTAGAAGCCTTTACTTTTTAAAAATTGTTTTAAAGGTTAACAAATTACATACTAATAAAAATTAACAACTATTCCAATAAAAGTTTGCTGAATCATAAATGTGCCACTGTTTATCACTTGGTAAAAAAAATTAATAAAATGCCGAGAGAAAAATAGTTGCGCACTTTACGCAATTATTTTTGAACTTTTTGATCATAAATTTTTACAGCTTGAACTTGAATATAAACATGACAAGTATGACATGTTTATATTCAAGACATATATATATGAGGTATATGACAACAAAGGCTGTTATAAGCTATCAGAAATTTCATTAAGCACAATATTATTGAATAAATACTGTTCGTGCACTGCCAAAACGATTTGTAAGTAACTGTGTGCACCTGCTCCATTTTAATGTAAAAAAATATTTCATAAATTTTGATTTAAGATTATTTAATTGATCTTGTAAAAACGTTTCTATTTATTTCTTCTGTTTATGTATAAAGTTATAAAATATAGTTTTAACTTCTTTTAAAAAGTGCAATGTTTGTTCATAATTAATAAAAATGTCCGAAACCAAGCGATACAAGTATATGTGACAAAATCGTAGAGCGTGCCTTGGCGTTATCAGACTTCCAGTTTCAATTGATACCATATCAATTACTTTATTCTTATTAAAGTAATTCAAGAAACACTACATATCAAAAGTAAATCTATATCTATACTAATATATAAATGTGAAAGTTTGGATGGATGGAAGCTTGTTACTGCATCACGCCAGAACGGCTGAACAGAATTGGATGAAATTTAGCGCAAAGATAGATTATGGTCAGGATTAGAACATAGGCTACTTTTTATTCACGTTAATTAAGTGATTAATTTTTTATTTATTAAAAAGTAACTTTCGCGCCAAAAAGCTGAGGCCAAATCCCACCAAAGATAAGTAAGTCTCCAAATTTTTTTCCCAACAGAGTTAAGTTTAGGCTTAGGAGAATTTCGACCGATTATTTCAAACGATTCTTTTAATTTTCTTTGTGTTTGATGTATTTAAAATCAAATGTTGTGAAGGAATCGATCTTTCGGATTCATTCTGAAGTACTTTTAAATTAAAAGAAATCACAATAAAGGAAATAAAAAATTTTTAATCTGCATTGCATTACCGCAACTGACGTGGGAAAGTCAGACGTGTGCGTCACGCCAACTGGCGTTGAAAGTTCGTGCGTGATTATCGTGACAACAACCGTCTTTGCGCGTGATGACAACTGTGTTTTAATATAAATTAAAAGCTTAAAAATTATGTGTTTAATACTGTTGTAGGTATCTCAATCTCGGTCAATAAATAAAATGGTTTTGACCTGATTTTAAAGAAATACGGACTTGATTTGCTGTTTTATTTTGGGTATACAATGTAAATAAACTGTTTTTCCGTTAGTTGTGTGTTTTTGTTATAAAATTGTATTTATGTTATATATTTTTCGCATATGCTTATACTTTTAAAAGTACCGTTTTTAGGTTAGGTTTAATTTTTTATTTGACATTATTTGATAGATTTTCGTACGTAAACAACAAAATTTCTACGCGAACAGAGTCACGGGTAATAGCTAGTAATATATTGTTATATATAACAGATGATAAAGCAGAAAAGGAGCTAACTCACATATCAAGTAGATTTCATCCAATGACCTTAAAACGACCTAAATCAAATATCACAAATTATATCCCACATTTGTGAATGTGATAGAGGAAATGAAAGCAATTATTAATCAAAGCGATTCTTTCAAGTTATTTTCTTGTTTGGACACGAACTACATAAAATCTAAATGAGCTTCATAACGCCGAAATATTGTTACGAACCTGTGGTTTTGCTTTCCCGCCATAATACTGTCATTGTAAGGAAGATAGATTGAAAGTAATGCATTGAATAGTGAGTGGGTATGACGTCACAGGTCCCAAGGCTTGGCGACGAACTTGGCGACCATTTGGCGACTTGGTGACGAATTTGGCGACAAAATGGAAAGTACCTGAAACATCGAGAATTTTCCCGATCCGTCCACTAGGAGCTGAGATCCAGCTAGAACGCTCCTGATTGGTCGAGAAGATGTTAGCCCC
>JAPMOQ010023657.1:24447-35528 GCA_026543055.1 Argiope trifasciata
AGTAGTTAAAAGCAAAAATAAAATCAGGTATTAAATAAGCATGTAATAATAAAATAATTCCTGTTGGTATTACTTTTTTTTTTTACTTCACCTAAAAAATTAAGGTTCTTTCAAATATCTTCTTGCACTCGGGCCCCTTCATAGAGAAGGTCACCTCTGGGCATATAGCAAACGATAAAGAATATTATCAATTGTGAATAATTTTTTTAAAAAAAACACCTCTTTTTATATTTACTTTTAACGTGAGTGAAACTTCAATACTGTTTTCCTCCTTGTGACGGATTTGATCATTTCGAATTTGGGTCTATCCATTTTCAAGGCATGTGTTTATACTGTTGCTGAAATAATATATATATATATTAAAACAAAACTTGAATTTGGAAAATGTAAATTCTAGGTAATCATAAGCTTATATGAATTTTAAGGATAATTTAGCAAAGATAATGAGTTAATTACCACATTATTTAAACTAATTAGATAATTTTAAAAATCAATCACGAGAGAGTGGTAACATATAAATTATAAGAGGAGACGGTGTTTGAAAATTTATCAACCAACATCAAAAATAATCAAACAGGATAATCTTATTCAAGTTTGCATTGCTTTTTTCATAACAATATCAGAGCATAAGTGAAGACAGTTTATTAGATGAAACCTCAAAAATTACGAACTTTTATGATACTGTGATAGTATCTGAAAAAACCCAGAAAATAACCTCCGGACAGGAGTTATCACTTTTGTGTAGTGGTCGTGTTACGCGGCTACGAAAACAAACATTGCGAGTTCGGTCTTCGCTATTATCAAAAGCTATATTACTATTTTAGAACACATTGCTATTTATTGATCTGTTTCCACTAATTCCATTAGTCAAGCGAAATTTGTTTGCACGCTTTTAATTTACAAGTATTTTTTTCAGATTAGTAAGAGCGAAACTCTTTTATCGAATTTTCATTATTTTTTTTCTACTACTAGAATTCTAAATTTTCGTACTAAGATATTTAGTGTGGAAGACAGTTAATCATTTTTATATTATGAATTAGATGTTCCCTAATGCATGACGTTATCTGGCAATGAAATTGAGAACAAAATTAATTATAAAGCCAATTTTGAATTAATGCAAGATTTGTCTTTTCTTTTTCTTGAATAACGCGTTGTAATGTCTTGAGAAAGTAAAAGCAGATTTAAAAATACACAAGACATTTATTCACAGACATAGACAAAAAAAACATTAAACACAAATTAGGAACAAAATTAACAGTTAAAATTCCACCGAGATTTTTAAAATCAAACTAATTCAAAATTGCAAAAATTAAAATCTTTTTACCTTTACTCGCTTCCTCTTTCTTTTTTTATTATTCTGTCGACGCCCATATCACTTCAGTTCAATTTCGAATAATGTTGAAGAGGCTCAACCAATTTCTGTTCTAGAGCGACTTCTTTTAATCAGCAACACTACAGTACAACGTTTACCAAACGTATCCCAGGCGAGTTGGACAATTAAACATTGACTCCTAATTTTAAGTAGAATCCTCCTGATACATTTTGGGGCCTCAAAAACATAACACAGACTTCAGTGTGCAGAAGTAATTAATGCCGATTAGTCTTCTTTTAATTTTTCTCAATAAAAGTGTGCATTGTTAAATGTCTTTATGTATTATTTATTAGTGTTCGGTAAATGCCATAATCTGTTATCAGATACTTAGCAGACGATTTCTTTTCAGTTATTTTATAACTGCAAATTTTATTTCTGTTAAATTATTATTAAAAGTAAAAGCAAACGAATTTTCTCTTTGATAAACATATTTTATTAATATTATTTTGTATAATAACTGATCAATGTAAGCCTTTTGAAATCTGGAAATAGTTTGTAAATTATGATGTAAAGTGAAGAGAATAAACGAAACCGAGAGAATTCTTAAACGCTTGGACTCTTATTTTGATTTTTTAAGTATATTAGATGCTCTGAAAGATATAGAAAACTATATATATAATTTGAAGTTTAAGAAAACGGTTAGTTTTCTAGAAAGCATGCTAAAATTAGGATATTTTAGTGACCAGCTTGCTCCTCTTGAATACTGTCTGAATGCACAACATAAGATTTAGCACAAAACAGGAATGCAGAGCTCCGTTCCGAAGACCAGTCCGGCACATTTCCCCCCCCCCCTTTCCCTTTTATGGTTTACCGAGGTTCTTTCATGTCTGATAATTTTTCTGACAGTTTAGGGAAAGCAGCCGATCGACGTCCCATAAGAGAGTCGTCCTGCAATGAGTCAGTTGGCAGATTTAAGACCATATCCATAAAGGCAACGGACCATTGGAAAGAGGGTTAATAATCATCTCCAAGTGCTATTGTTATCAAAAAGAAACTTGTTTGCTTCCTCCTGATGCAGCTGATGAAATGTATTCATAGTTAAAAATGTATCGTTCTTTGTTCGTAAATCTTAATGGTCACTTCCAAAACCTTAATTGGTTCGTAAAAGATATTTTTCCCGAATTTATCACTATCACTATTATTTGTAACTTTCTTTAATTTGTATGATCAGAAATTGCGCATCTAGGTTTCATTTCCAAGTATTAGTTCACAATTTCCCTATATATATTTATTTATATATCGTGTCCAATTTTTTTATCGTTAGTGAAATACTTTTTATTTATCGTCTCAAGTTGAAATAATATTATAAAACGTTTACTGATCGGCACTTTAAGCTAATAGTTTTTTAAAAATATGAATTCATTGATTTAATTAAATTTTAATACTTTAAATAGGATTTTATCAATTTGTAAGGAAAACTGAAATCGACAGACAGTCGCTCAATCGGTAAAATGCGAGGATTTCAGTATTTTTCAGGTGAATGTGAAGAATGTTTGTTTAATCCTAGCGAAAATCAATAACTTTGATGCTTGATATTCTTTTTGATAATTATTTAATAAAAAAGTAATTAAAATAAAAAATTTCTTTGTTGGCCTAAATATTAATTGAATTTTTAAAAAATCATATTAATTGTTTAGGATATAAACAGTGAAAGCAGAAATGTATTTTCTAAATATTATCATAAAATAAAATACAAAAGTAAAATGTTCCTGAAATATATCCCGTTATATTATGCAGAATTATGAGAGTGTTCTTTGGTTGTTATGAAAAAGTATTAAAAACACTACTTTTAAATATTTAGCTATAAAAAAATTACAATTTAAAAAGAAAACTGTTTTCAAATACAATTTGTTTGAAACTTCCTAAAATATTATTTGTTACCCTTTTAAAGAGATTTTAATGTACATACAAGTTTATTTTATTTTCTACGATATATGCAATAAAAATTAATACTATTTTTTCATAACTATATATAACTTTATAACTTTTAATTAACTATATATAACTAAATATAACTTTTTCAATCTCGATATTCCTGATCTCCTAAATTTTTTAACGTTTTCTCGTAGTAACTGTAATTGTTTCCTTGTCCCTCTAGCAACCGCTATCATAAACAGTTAGTCTAAGTCTTGAAACCGCGTGTGAACGTCATTTCTTGTCTTTGTGTTTGTCCTTATTAAGGGTATAAATGTGATTTTATTAAAGAAATGTTGCGAAAAACATTCACCCTATTGCTTCCCGCACAAATCATAATAATCACATGTCACCATATCGGTTTTTTTTTCTTCATTTACAAACTCATAATGAATACTTGTTTATGACAATAAATTAATGTATGTATCACGTTTACATCCTCTGTTAACAAACTTTCCAATGCAGCCTTACACAGCCCATTAAAAAGACCAGATCCTAACAGAAAACTTCATATTGTAAAATAAATATATTGACTAATTCGATATTAGAGAAGCTAATCGTTGAAATGTCAAGAACTAGAGAATCAACAGTTGTTTTTGTTATTATTAGAAAATCCAAATTTTTTCATAATATTATCTTCATTGCATATTAGTGAATTAATGTTACGTAAATAAAATATCCTTTACTATTAAAATTATCTTTTCCTTTTTTTAATTGATGAATCTTATTCAATTTGACTCTTTAAGAATAGGTAACATTAATATCCTACTTCCAACAGACATTATGCATGAAACTTATAACTTGTCACATCAACTCGATAATATATAATAGCGAAATTATTTTCTTTTTCTTCATAGTTATTCATGAATATTTTCCAAACGAACCATCTGCTTTGGGGTAAAAGGTCAGTGACTCATTTGCATATCTACAATCAGCATATTCTTGAAAAAAAAATTTACCTTGAAAAAGATTCTTTTTCATTTACAGCGCTAGTTACTTTCGACAATATAAATATTTTTTGGTTTAAAGGTTTTTGTTTTTTACAGAGACAGTTCAATTTTAATTTGTAGATGAAACTTTATAGTGGTTTAGGCAATCTACTTAGTTTAAAATCTTCATTGGCTAGAACAAAAAGGGCGAAAAAACAATTCCCAGATGGCACAAAAATTCTCACAGTTTTTCTAATTCACTAGTTGATCCTTTCAACTTTTTTTTCCATAAAATTAATTTGTTCTTCGCATTTTCGTTTCTCATTTATATTATTTGCTTTATTTTATATAATGTCTGATTTATTTTTTTAAGAATATCATTTATCTTAAACCAGCAATATAATTAATAGATTCACAATCTTTAATTTCACAATAATAGTGTCATTTATTTTTTTGTGAAAATAAGCATCAAATACTCTTTCTTAGAGTCTTTGAACATTCTTTAAATAATACATTTTAAAAGCAATTTACCAGCAATTCAAATCATAAATAAATGGTTTGTTTACATATTCCTGAAACTCAGAACTGTGGAACTCACTTGAGAGAAAACAAAAGATTTAACCTCTGGGATAATTCAGTTTCCTTTCTTTGATTAGCAAGCGTAAATCGAAAGCACGGTCGATTAACTTCAGTAATTCATGAATTCACAATAATTCAGATTTTAATTCATTGAAAATATTTTTTCTTCAATGAACAAGGCGTACCGATAGATAACTCTTGTCTATAACACATTTAGGCATATGCAAATTCAAATGAATCCATAGTATCATACACTGATGGAAAAAATCCCAAGACTAGGAAGGAGCTGTGCTAGATAAACGAAATTTGGTAGGCGTGTTCATACATTTATTTTTCAAATTTCGAGCTACGCACGTAAGTGTGGCGCTAGTAGCGACACTATGAACATGCAAATGAGGTTTGCTTTAAATAAGCGCTGTAAGGTTCGTGATCGTTATTTACAAATGAGATTTGAAGTAGTGGGTTAATGTTAGTCAAGAATGCCTCTGAGAAGACGATGAAGCCATTATCAACAGCTCAATGAGTTAGAACGAGGTCGTGTTGTAGGGCTACGAGAAGGTGGGTTTTCATTCCGCGATATTGCTGAAAGACTTGGCAGGAATGTATCCACTGTGCATGAGTATTGGCAGCAGTGGTCAGGGGAAGGTACTGCCTCAAGAAGACCAGGTTCCAGGCGGCCACTTGGTAGTACTGAGAGGGAAGACCGTCGTATTTGGCGTATGGCTGTGGCTAATCGTACTGAGTCTGCAGCTGAAATTCGAGCAGCAGTTGGCAACACAGTGACACAACGAACTGTTACAAATCGGTTACTTCAAGGACAGCTCCTAGCCAGACGCCCTGAACAGTGCATTCTACTGACTCCAAACCACTGCCGTTTGCGACGTGAGTGGTGTCAAGCAAGAGCTCATTGGAGGACGGAATGGAGATCTGTTGTGTTTTCTGATGGAAGCCGGTTCTACCTTTATCGCAGTGATAGCCGTTTGTTGGTTAGAAGGAGGCCAGGTGAACGCCTGCTAGTGATCTGTCTGCGGCCTAGACACACAGGGCCTACTCCTGGAGTTATGGTTTGGGGAGCAATTTCGTAGGACAGCAGTAGCACTCTCGTGGTTATCCCACGCACCCTGACTGCAAATTTGTACATCAGTCTAGTGATACAACCTGTTGTGCTGGCATTCATGAACAGCATTCCAGGTTGTGTTTTCCAACAGGATAACGCTCGCCCTCATACCGCTGTTGTAACCCAATATGCTCTACAGAGTGTCGACATGTTGCCTTGGCCTGCTAGATCACCAGATCTTTCTCCAATCGAGCACGTATGGGACATCATTGGACGACAACTCCAGAGTCATCCACAACCAGCATTAACCGTCCCTGCATTGACCGCCCAAGTGCAACAGGCATATAACTCCATCCCACAAACTGATATCTGTCACTTGTACGACACAATGCATGCACGTTTGCATGCTTGCATTCAAAATTCTGGCGGTTACACCGGTTACTAATGTACCAACATTTCACATTTGAAATGGCTCTTCTCGCCAATGGCTCTACCTGTGATCTTGAAACTTTAATCAATTAAATATATTACCTAGACAAATGTATTCCTAAAATTTCATTACTGTACAATAATTTTTTCTTGGTGCTGGGTTTTTTTTTCCATCAGTGTATATATTTTTTCTAGGACATCCACTGGAATGCGCCATTTTTCCTCTTACAATGTAAAGGCAAAGTAATAATGAAAGAGGAACCAATCAGAATACGAGGCTGTCAAAAGGATCCCAGGCCAAAGTGGTGGATTTTGGTGAAGTATGTGCCTGGCTGGGTAGGTAAAAGTACTGAGAACCAATCACAGTCAAAGTAGAGAAGTTGCTGTAACTTATGGTAGTAAAAGACTGTAATACTTTGTACTCATCTGTTGTCTACATGGACTCAAGACAACAACTGAGGAATAAGAGCGAATATCAGCCATAAAAACCAATGGCATATTTCACTACCCGCAACTACAGAAGAGAGCTTCCAATTGGAAGCAAGAGTTCTTTAAACACCAAAAGAGCAGTGATGAGGGTTTTGACTGAGCACACGATCTCAGCGAATCGCTATTTTCGGTGTCTTATATCTAACTAAATTAAAATTAGGTGCTATTAATTTTACCTTTTGGATACAGAGTTTAAGAAATTTTTGCTTAGATTCTGAAAAAAAAATTGTTACTAAGCAACACAAAATACTTTATATGTTCATCTAATACCGATGCAATATTTTCTACACATTAAGAAATAATAAGAAAAAGAAAAAAAAGATGTTAATTACCTGGTTTTAAGTTTGATGTATTGAGATCAGTTGGTTTCAGGCTTCCTCCTTTTCCAACTGTGTGACTTTCCATATAAAGAATGAAAAAAGCCAATGGCCATCAAGCGTACCATTGTGTCGTCGTTATGACCTTTTGGATAGTCGAGAGTGCTGCGCGAAAGAGGTTCAAATTTTCAACACAGCAAATAACAAGATGCAAAAAATTTGGATGTTTGATTTTATTCGCAACTAACCGATAATTAACCATTAAATATATAGTTCCATCAGGATATAAATTTTAAATGATGGGAAGAATTATGAGATATATAATTAATATTAAAGAATTATATGTATCAAAATTATTAAATTAATATAAATTAATTTAGATTATTTCAGTTAATAAATGTACTTCTGAAAGAGCTGCAAATGCTATCATACCGTCACAATTATATTTTTATTGCTTTATACAGATATATTCTATAGAAAAGCAAAAAAATAAATCTTCAGTTTTCATATAAATAAGATTAGAAATACAATCCATCTTGTTCTATAAACAATCTGATAGAAAAATTATCCTCTTATTACAAAATAAGGAGTAATTTAAATGCAAATATAATTAACGTGAAACAAAAATCACCATTAACCTTTATAAATTATATTCAAAATAATTAATATTCTCTCATTTTTGTCTAATCATACAGACAAAGCCAGTGTTAACTCCCACATGTCTTTTTAAATTTAAAAGCAATGACTCAAATGAAAAACAAGTTTACCACATAAAGGAAAACATAAGAAAAAATTAAAAATAACAAATCATAGAAACATCTGAAATTTTGCTTTACAAGAGAAGGATTTAAATTTTCACTTGCCTGCGGCAGTTGGTTTGCTATCTGTTAAACAACATTATTGTTTCCATTTAGAAACGCATATTTCCTCCCCCTTTTTTATGAACAGTTAATTTTTCTTAATTTTCTTACTGATATAAAAGGCTTTACAATCCCGAATTTTAAATTCAAATTTTTTTGTTAAATTAAGTTCAAAAAATATTCAATCTTATGAAATCCTAATCACAGGTTGTTCTTTAAATAAAACAACTACTAAAAAATAAAATAAGGGCATGATTGATAAAAAAAATTAGATATTAATATTTCCAAACTTGTAATAATACTTCACCACGTAAAATATTTTAAAAATCTAGACTTAATAACATGACAACGCATATTTAAATTTAGAAACCATTCTTAAAGAACCCTCACGAGGCCGAAGATTCAGTTGCAAAATTTGTTTTAAAGATATATCATTCGTTGCTTAACAATTTAATTATTTTTGATTAAAATGCTACAGTGGCAAGAATGGTTTAACTAAATATAGTTAATAGGACAGCAAAACTCTGTTAAAAGTTAGGTTTTGTAACTTTTTACATTCTTGTATGCGAAGTATAAAAAAAAGAATTGTAACCTTCAAAAAATTCGAACTTGAGATTTTGACGAATCTCCAAGTATTATGCTTCTCTGAGTTTGAAAAACACATTTTCTAAATTCTGTGTGTCCATTATGAATATAACTCAAAAAAAAATTGAGCTCGACAGTTGAAATTCGGAATTGGGACAGGTGAAATCTTTACACCGAATTTGTAGATTTCTATCATATTTGAGCAAAATCCATTCTGAGGAAAATTATCTGTTTGATGGTTTAAATCGAAGTAAGCACGATAATTACAAAATAAAGAGAGTCAGGCGGATAATATTCAGTAAATTTTGAGTTTAAAAAAATTTGGTAAAACTATATTTTTTACATCAAAATGCCAGACTTTTTAGGCAATTAATCATGTGCTTTGAAATAAAAATTGCCGTATACATTTTTAGTCTAAAATAAATTCAACAGTTTTTAAGTGATCGAGCATCAAGTAGGGAATATTTTCGTAATGCAAAGTAAGTAAAATTATATGTTAGAACAATGTGAATACATAGAAGTATTTACTCTGAAATGACCACCAATGATAAAATTGCTAATAATGATGTTGAATTCTTGAAAATTGAAAACATATTTAAAGGTATATTTTCTGAGAACTTTATTCTTGTTGAATACAGTTCCATGAAACAAAAATGCATAAAATCAAAAACGATAACGAGATTCTGGTAAAATTGTCTGTTGTTAACGAACCTGAAATTACAAAAATATTGAAAATTGGCAAGAATATCAAGTAATTTCAAAACATAATTTGATGATCTAATAATTAATAATTCAACATTAAATGAAACCAAAAAATTGTTTTATCTACTACCTGTGAGAGGGCTAAGTTTATAAAAAAATCTTTAGTTAATTGATAAATACATTGATCGATCAATATAGAAACAAGCATTTAATAATTAACACATATATTTGGGAAAAGAACTGTATACTAACTTATTATCATCATGGTGATGCCGTGTCCGCGTTACCAGTGGAAAAGGCTGCAGCAGCTTCGGAAGAAGAAGTCCCTGAGCAGAAGTTTGACTTCTAATTCATACAAGGATGACACTCACATATTCGTCTCTCAACCCCTTTTTATAGAGGGGCGCATTCACACACCTCACAAATGAAGAACACGGAACGCCTTGATCACGGGGAAGGCGCGCTACCTCTATGCCAGGACGCCGGCATATTATCATCCTAAAACCATATAAAGAAGCCCTAAAGAAATATGAAATGGCTTTAATTATTAATGAATTCCGTTAAGATAATTTATATTCCTTCCAAAACGTTCGTAAATTCATGAAAATATAAATAGAATGCAACATGAACTTAGAGTAATAATATCAAATCATTGTAAAAATGAAAACTTGATGCTGAAAATAGAAAAGTGTATGTGATAAGGAGACCAAACCGTATGTATTTGTCTCGCTTTTCTTGAAATAACTACCCTACAAAAGTTCGATTTCACCAAAATGCAAGAGTTATTTTGTTTTCGGAATGCCTAGCTAATTATAGCAGCCCCTTTTTGTAAGAAAAATTTTATTTCTAAAAAAGACCGAAACGCGTCAACATTGCATATCAACCTTAAATCAGTTGTCCTTTCTACACTTGCTGTAGAGGGAGAGACGAACTTGAATACTCTGTCATCATAAATAAAATATACAAAACTGTATCTCTCTCTAGAATTGTAGTTTGGGCATCCTTCCCCCCCCCCCCCCCACGCACACTTAAATTCAAGGAAAAGAGGTTTTGGATACTGCATCTCCAGCTCATTTTATTATTTCTCAGTTTGTAGTTGGATTATGATTGCATAATAAGACTGGCTACGCGCACAGCGTTTTTCCCTTTTGGGGATATTTTGCCGTTACGCTCATGGAAATCAAAGGTTTACACACACATGGAGGTAAAATTTCCTTTGTCGTCGAAGAGTCGGTAAAATTTCATCAACAAATAAATGCACTTTAAACGTTTTAATTAAACTATTTATTTCTTAATGGTAATTTGAAATGAATAGAGAGCAGATTCTTATTGTTATTTTGTCGTCGAATGAAGAGAAAATGAGAAAAATAAATGGCATTTAGATTTATTCAATTAATGAAAAAAGAGGATTTGGGAGTTTTTTACACGAGAACTGAGGCAAAAGAATTCGGATTTGAAATTCTTCAATTATTTCAGAACAAAGACTTCCTTTAGGGGATTACATGGGAGGCTAAAAGGAATTCTGTAGAAATGAAACTACCACAAATGTGAAATGGTCAGGTAGTACCAACGTTAATAATAAAAATATGACTTTTTCAGCTTTAATAGATTAGTTTATAATTCCAAAGATAACAGACGTCGTTAAATCAAATGTGATTACAACTCATTTAAAAATAAATTAAGAATGGAATATTTGATTCGTCTTTCAATTTGATACTTCAACATTCAGTGTTTGGCTTTATAACAACTGGTACCATCGCATCGGAACAACATTTGCCTAGTTTAATTGAGCAATGAGAAAATATTGAAATTTTTTCAAAAAACAATTTGGAGCGGAAGATTTAAAAT
>JAPMOQ010023657.1:47399-58332 GCA_026543055.1 Argiope trifasciata
TTCAGACAGTTCTAGTGATTGATTTAGTTGATTGGAGTGCAACTCTTCTTATTTAAAACATTAGTGTTACAGAAATATTTTATTAAATGTGATTCAAGCGTATAGTATCTGTATAAAAATTTAAAATTCGTAAGTCATCAAAATACTTACATAAAGTACGATTATTTATTTCAATTATATCCTTTGTTTATAGATATGTGTTTATTATTAAAGATTTACAAAACAGTTGTTGGATCTGATTAGAGTGCATATCATGCATATAATAAGCAATTTCTGTCTTAAATAATACTGATTTATATAATTAATAATATAGATATGGCAAAAAATCATAGAAAAGTTTTACTTGCATTTAGTTTTTTGAAAATATATTTCATATTAATTTCATTTCATACTAATACGTGCTGAAAATTATACTTTTCTAGATTTTATTTCCAGTAATAGTTAATTTATTTTTTAATTTCAACTTTTATCAAAATGAAGGAAACACGTTGATTAAAGCTAATTTCGCTCGCACATGTTAATTTTTTAAATTAACCTTAATTATAATCTACGTTTATAAAATGAATTTCCATCATCGCTTACAATTGCTCTAAGAATGGGCCTTGATAATTTTTATTTTTCTTAGTTGGTGAAACATAAATTATTGATTAGGAAGCAGAAAGTCATTGATAAATTTTTAACATAGAACTCTTGAAAAAATGTATCGAAGCGGGTGTGTGGTATAATGAAGAATGATTAAGAGCAAGAACAAATAAATTCGTAATACAGTCATTTTCCATCCCCCCTCTTGATATAGTTAGCTGCTCCATATCCAATTAACTATTTAGTAACTTTAGTTATTATAATTATTGCTTACTAGCCGCCTTTGGCGACCAGCTGGTTCGCCCTTGAGTAATGCGTTCTAAAATTTTCAATTAAATCACATATTCATTAGCCTTGAAGTGATTCCGGGCATTGATTGGCCTGAAATTAATATTTTCCTCAAGATGATGGACGGAAAGCTTTAAAAGAACACGTTTTCCTCATAATATTCTTTAATTTTATAAATCAGTCAAGTTTAATTATCGGTTATGCTTCCAAAATATTAAAAAGGCTTTTTTTGGTGATATTGCCGAAATATTAAATATGATTTTTTTTAAAAAGCAAAAAAGGGAAAAAAATATTGAATTAATGATACAGATATTGCAAACGATTATAGAAATATGCCATTAAATTGGGATTTCAATTCATATCCTGTCTAAATTCAATCAGGTTAACCATAAATAAAAAAGACTTATTGAATTAATCATTCAGATATTGCAAACGACCATAGAATCATTTGCCTTGCATTAATTTTTTTAGAAAATATCACTTTTTATATTTATGTTATTTTATCCAGTCCCGTGCTGAAAGTTGTATTTCTTTAGATTTGATTTGCGATGATAGTTTTTTTTTTTGAACTTCCGTCATTGTTTTATTTTATCCGGTCACGTGCTAAAAAAAACATGATTAAAATATTTCTTTAAAAATTCGTTAAAAATAGAAGCTTACGTTATACATTAAAACACTATACCATTAGAAAGCTAATTTTTTAATCTTAAAATTGATGTAAAAATCATGTTTGAGCGATAATATTTTCGGAAGTTAGAGCGGAAAAACGTCGAAATTTCGTTTAAATTTTAATTAATTCTAATTCTAATTAAAAATTCGAAAAAAGGGCTCCTAGGTGCACATTCTCGAACTCCAAGGTATGCATGTACCTAATTTGGTAACTGTAGGTCCAACGTTCTGGCCTGTAGAGCGCCAACACACACGCACACGCACACATACACGCGCACACACACACACATTGAGCTTTATTATAAGTATAGATATAAATACAGATGATCAAGGGCGTGTTAATTTGTCATGTTAATCAGACTCGGATCTTAATAGATAGCTATAGTCACAATTAAAGCCCACCGTTTTGCTATTAGATCTCACTTTAGATAGAATCAACTCTTTCTTTCTTGAAGAACGTTTTGCCAGTCAGTTGGTATCGATATGCTTGAGACGATTATTGATTTCCTTAAAATACGCAAGTTCAAATTTGTTACTCAATTTTCGTCGTAGAAGAGTGGAACATTTTGTTTTGTTTAGAATGTTAACAAATCAAACATATTTTTAAAAATAATATTTTACAGAATTCAGGGATTGAATTAAAAAAAACTCATAACTTTTTATGCAATGCCTTTGTTGGATAAAATAATATAATGTATAATTCTTTAGCATAATTAGAACCTCTTCCAATTGGAAGCATATGATTATCTCTATCTGTATGGAAAGTGGCTAATGGACCATGATTAGAGAGGATATCTTGTATATTGCGCAAAAAAAAAATGCCACTATGTAAATTATTTTTGCACAAATAAATAAATAAATTTGCAAAAATAAATTATTTTTTAAAGCGTTAGTCAGAAGGAAAAAAAATCGCCTTGCTATTGAAATCTTAAAGAAAATGATGCAGAAACTTTGGTATAATGAGCAGTATCATAAATTAGGTAGACTAGAAAATCTCATTAATTTCAATAGATAAGATAACCAGAGCTAACATGAATTTAGGAAAAAAAAGACTAAAATATCACGATATAACTAAATGAAACTATCTTTCTGCAAACGTAATCATTCACGCTAATGTTTATGTAAAAAAGTTTTCTTTTCAAAGCAATAACGTTTGATAAACATTACCTTCCATGCAAACTGCTGATATTTGAAAATGAGTAGTAAAAACATGCATGAAGTCACGCATTTTTTTAACTTGATGATGTTTATAATCTGACATACTTTCTGTAAATTACGTGATGCTACATGCGTAAAATAAATAGTGCTCAAAATGCTCCGCAGTGCAGACCTTTGGACGTACAATTGCCAGATTTGGCTCGAATCTAGTTCTTAGGTAATAGGCGTTTAATGTTAATAAATATTATCTTCTATGCAAACTGTTGATATTTGAAAATGAATAGCTAACACTTGCATGGAGTCACGCATAGGAGTTTTTTTAACGTATGTTCATAAGTTGGTGTGCTCTCTGTAAATTGCGTGACGCTACATGCGTGAAATAAATATTATTCAAAACGCATCACATGACATATGTATCTTTGGACTTAAATTATCACATTCAGCACTCAGTTATTTCTTAGATAATAATTGCTTGATAAGAAAAGGTTCTGAAATAATTAAATAATTGATCAATTAAACGATAATCAAAATATTAACATTATTCTACTGTAATTCTGTATATTATCACACAAATGAATTTTCTTTTCAATTTACATTTAAAAAAGTTTGTCATTGAACATACCAGTTGTATTTCTATATAAATTTCTATACAATATTTTTTTCAGTTTTAATGAATTGAACATTTTAAAAACCAGTGTGAATATTTTAATCGCTCTCTTGTGACTAAAGAAGAATAAATATTAAATCTCTTTAACGAATTGCTATATTTTAATTTTCAATTTACTGCAAACTTTTAAGGAGTAGTTTAAGATATTTAAAAATTTTAGACTGTATTAACCTGATAGAGTCTTTAAACCAACATTCTTTTTGTAAGTTATTTCGAATGAAAATCAGAATATAACGGCTCATGCAATTCAGCCGTTATAACGCTATCAAATCAAGGCTAAAACATTACCGTTTTACAATGTTTCAGATTAGAAATCCATCCATTCTTTTTAGTAAGAATACTGAGCTAATTCATTGATTGTCAAATTTATTTTGAATTCAATATCTGTGTGCTAAAACGGCGTTTTTCATTCGATCTCTATCAATAAAACTTAACGCTTATATATTTTTCACCTTCAAATAACTAGACGGCGAAGATTTACAAATTCAAAAAACGATTAATCAAAAAATCGCCACGTAAACGGGTCGTTCTCTCGCCAAATTCATAAGGAGCCAAATACCCTCCCACTTGAACGTATTGAGAAACCCCGACGCTTACGTCGCTTTTGTTATTTGATCATGGTTCAAAATTTCGGAGATTCAAATCAAAACAAAATTAATCAGGCTCGGATTAACCGCATTTACTAAGCATGGATTTAAAAAAACTGTTCTTTGTGTGTTTATAATAATGTTGTTACTTACTGACATTTAAAAAAAATTCCGTTATCATATTCCGCTTAATATTACGACCAATAAGTAATGCAATAGTAATGCACAAAATGCAATAATAATAATAATTTTTTGAAAAATATTAGCATGTTAACTATTAAGCCGCCCTATCAAGTGAACGAAATTTTCTTTTTTTTTTTTTTTTGACGCATCTGAATAAATAAAAATAAAACAAGTAAACATCCAGAAAGCATTTTAAACGCTTAAAAGTTTTAAAATGTGGAGGAACGCTTGAAGCGCGTAATAGAAGTAATCAAACAAAAAGTGGGAATTGGAGCATTAAATAGGAACGTTTTAGAATGGAGTAAACATGGGCTAATTTAAAAATTAGAAAAATAACTAAGATTTGAATTATATATATATATATATATATATATAATTCTCTTAAGAAATAATAGAAACTTCAAAGTTATCCTCCGACACGACTAAATAAAGGCAGGTGTCATTTCTACGAAGTGTCGTGCAAGTTAACTCATTTTGATGCTGCCCTGACTGACCGAAAGCCGTGAACAGTTCATAAAACGCATTTTTTGTATACTGCGCAACTATACATCAAAAACAGGACAATTCCAACGTTTTAGTGTCACGCGTAATTGTTTGTTGGTGGGATTGGTTTAACAGTTTTATATAGCCGTCAATTTTATTTTCATTTTTAAAGCTTTCTGATAAATCTTTTTGATTTGCTGTCGAGTACCTAATTTTTTGAATCTTTAATCTTTTTGAATCGTAAAATCTTTAGTATTTTGAGAATTAAAGCCGTATAACTAAATAAACTCGCTTATTGTGCACAGAATTTGATGCATTTATATAGTGATTTTAATTTATTTAATTTTAATTAAAAATTAAATATCATCGTCTGTTTCTGATGAATGTCATTTAACCACTGCTCAAATTTTACAAGCAAGTCAGATGTAAAGTTAAAAAAAAGAAAAAGATAACTCTGCAATAAAAAAATGAATTTATTTATAGTAAGTTTAGTTATAGTATCAGTTTTAGTTTTAGTTATAGTTTTTTTTCCAGAAATTTATATTTCATAAGTTATTAGAAATGAATGTTAGAATGTAATTGAAGATTTGACTCTTTGTTAAATATTAATAATTATTTTTGTTACTAACCTTGACAATACGCGTGAAAATTCTAAAAATGTCAACTTTGATATTAATCTTGAATAACTATATTTCTCAAACAAAATTCATAATAAGTCTTGTAAAACATCCATATAAAAAAGAAAGTTTATAAAAAACTTTAATAATAAAGAGATGAAATAAAAAGAATGAATGCTTGTAGTGCTCTTATTAATTATTGCAAATTATATAATTCCCCAAAATGTTGTTAAAACTCGACTTGGTTGAATATCATTTTTTTTTCTTTAAATATAATTTTTCTGCACAATATTGATGATGAATTATGATAGGAACAGATTACCCATTTTAAACTGCACTTAATATTTTTAGAAAAGTTCTGAACGCATTGCATCTGTGGAATTAATGATGACTCAACAATAAAAATACCAAACTTTGTAAATGATATCTTCTAATATTGTTTCAGTTTGAAGTTGGTGCAATTTAACTCGTTTGATATATATATATATATATATGTTTTGTTAAGCGACTGAATACTTCACAGATTTTATATCATTTCAAAAACAATTGTCAATTCCTATTTTAAAACTGCAAAGAAATTATTTTATTTTAGTTATTTTTTATTAAATAATTACAATTAATATAAATATGTATATACATATGACAGAATCACAATATTAAGTGGCAAAATAGAAAGCGAATTTCCTTGCAATTTTCCATTTTACTATCTATATATGGCGGTGGACTGTTATTTTTATTTGTTACTATTTACTCACTTTCTTTTTTTTTCCTTCTAATTTATGAAGCTGATGGTGGTCTATAATTTCTCATCGTAAGAACTGAGCTCGTATTTTTCCGCTTCTCGTGAAAAATACTGAAATCCTTAAAATTTATAACAGCTGTTGCCGCTTGATTTCAATTTTCATTACAAACTGCTAAAACTCTATTTAAAGAATTAAAAATCATTTGAATTTTATTAATAAATTAATATTTGAAAAAAAAACTGTATTATCAAGTGTCATCCACTAAATGTTTTAAAAAATATATTTGAACTTGAATGGGTGAATAAAAAGAATTATTAACGATTGAAAATTTGAACGAAATATACAAATAAATATATATAGGGTGAGTGTGAACTAATAGTATCCTATAATCAACGAAATTAGTAAAGTGTTTTAATGTGGAGTGGTTGATGGTTTATGCATTGAAATGTTTCCAGGGTACCATTACTTGACCCACTGCTTACACTATTTTATCTATCTATTTAATATAGAATTTTTAAATACCTGCGTAGAACAAAAGCTGTACTCTTGTGTAAAAGTTAAAAATTAAAGAAAAATGTATTTTAGTAAAAGATAGTCTCATCTAAAGCAAATAAAAATTTAATTGTTTTTAAAAAAGATTTGCATGGGAAAATTTAAATAAGGTAACAAAAAATTTGTAAAGAGTTTCAAAGAATACCATGGATTTTGAAGGAAATAATGTAAAACCCGAAATGTGATTAGTTATCACTTGAAAATCTTTATACAAATTTTTAAATATATATATATATAATCAGACAATTCTTACAATGTAAAAAAGAAGTCATTTTAATATCATGTTGACATAACCGATATATAAATATTTCGAAAACTCGGATTTTGACATTTTAGAAATCGCCTTCTTTAACAATTTATTACCGGAGCGCAGTAAACTTTCCGTAATCAACGAAATTTTCTTTTAAGATGATTTTATGTTTTCGTTTACGATTTCATTTCCGTTCCACATCAGTCCTAAAATTTATAACCAAATATCTGCATAATTTCCAATCATTATAATATTATTTGAAACTATTTAAAGATATTTTTACTACTTAATTTATTTTATTAAACTAATTTGGCTGTATATTCGGATAAAAATTTATGTATTTGTATGGCAGTATTAATTTAAATCAAATTTTTCATATTTACAACTTAAATATGAAATAAAATTTATCATAATTAAATATGAAACAAAATTTATTCATAAATTTATCATCTAACTCCTGTTCAAAATTGCAGTTAGGATCCATTTTTAACTCAGATTCCTAATTTCAGAAATCAAATCAGAATACGTGTTTTTAATTATTGTTCTGCATTTAATCGGATGTAAACAGAACTTTGAAGGCTCATAATAAACTGTGCACGAATGACGTTTTTATATAAATTTAATAATAAATGAAGTTTAAAAATAAAAATATTGTATTTTAGAACAAGATGGAAGTTGATATAGAATCCTTTTGATTTTTTTTAAATAATAGGACGAAATATTTAAGGACATCATATAAATTTTTGTGAAAATTTCTAGTATCAATTTTTACAATTGCAAACATTTTCAACAGATAAAAATTGAAATAACTATTGAAATAAAAGATGCAATCAAAAAAAATGATATTTTTAAACCTTCTATTTAACTTGCTTATTATAAAATCTTGATAAGAACATTTTTGCCCCTTTTTTCCAAATTGATTTCTTTGATCATTCCGCATATAAATATTTTTTCGAAACAATGTTGTTATGGATTATAGTTGATATGTCTGTCGATTAATGATTTTCAAGCCATTTTGGAATAATATTTTAACTTCATATAATTAGGATATTATTTGAAAATACTAAAAATCAGTGAAAATGATTCAGTGAGATCGAGACACAAAACATCATAAATCGAAAAATATTTAATTTTCAGTATTTTTAAAAAATTTTAATGCAAAAGAAGAAAAATTAAAAGGAGTTCATTAAAATAAGCAAGAAATTGTTTTAAAATTATTTTTTTTGTTTAATACATTTAATACGGTTTAATGGGCATAGGTTAAAAGTAGAGTTCTCTATAACAATTCTCTTTATAGTTATATAAGATGCTAAATAATGGTGTATTATTGTACAATATATCTGTTTCTCATTCAGATTGTATAAATAAATTAATATGCCTGTTAATAAATTAATTATGCCTGTTGTCAATAAATTTCGAAATTTCAACAGATCACATGAAATGGTTTGATATTTTATAAATATTTAATTTAAAGATTTTTTTAATTGAATTGCATTGAGCTTATAAATACTACCCAAACGAAATAATATTATAAAATTACACTCTACAATGACATTTTTATTGCATTGATAATCAATCAATAAAATATCAGATCAATAAAATTTAATTACTAATTAATCTAGCTAATAATTATATTAATTTATGTTTGCTGAAAACCGCTTATCAATATAGATGCTAATTCATAGATAGTATATAGGAGCTAATTAATAGATACTAATTCATAGATAATATATAGATACTGATCAATAGGTATATTTGTACATACTGATTATAGAACTAATATTAGATCATTTGAACCCCTATTTAATTATAAATGTTGCAAATGGGTTTTTTTCCTGGTTAAAAATCAGTAAATTATTTTGTTAGAACAAAAAAACAATAAGTACAATTTTGTACGTAAAAAAATTGGAGGACATCTATGAATTATGGTTCCAAAAATGAAAGAAATACTCCTGAAAAGGAATTTTTATGTCTCATCTGAAAACTGAATCGTAGGGAAATAAAAGAATCAAAACGGTAATGAATCACAAAATGATGGAAATACGTTTAGATCATTTATAATATATGTATAAAGTAAGAATGATATAAACTAATTCGGAAATTATCAATTTTTTTTGTGAAAAAGTCATAAACAATCTGATGGCGTTGTTATTAATTATTTGTAGTTAAATTTCTTTTTTGTAGTTAAATTCTGTTAATAAGTAGTTAACTTTTTTTGTCTTCTCTATGCAGTAAAATTGCTCATTGTAGAGTATAAAAACCGTAGACAATCTGGTTGCATTGTTATTAATTATTTGTAGAACTATACAAAAAATTGTTCATTTATCAATATATGGTAAGCAAATGTTTTGCTTGGTGCAGTTCTGAATAAGTTATTTTTAACATTTCGAGGATTACATTATTAAACATTTGATTTAAATTAGTAATAATATAATATGAAATCAATAAATATTGATAAATATGATAAAAGTTGCCGCTAATTTGTATGCCTCAATAAGGAAATTGATGAAAACATAAACCTCCCTTTAAATACCAAGCAATCAATTTAAACATTAATCTCCCTTATCTTCGAATGATGCATATATTGAATATTAACAATTTCAGTGACTTTATTGAAAATATACAAAATTCGTGCGGTTTGACTATATTGAAGCCAAAACATTTTTCCCTTCCTTATGTTTGGATACGTAGAATAAGAAGATAATATAAACTTTATTTTAAGTCATTCCTTTTGCATAGATGATCCTTTCTCTGCTATCAAAACATCCTGCCAAAAAGGTATTTTTCAAGAAAACCAATGATTAATAAAGAAATTTTTATTTTTAAAAATAATCTGTCCTTAAACTTATGATAATTAAATTAAAACAATTTATTTTCTACATGTTCAAAGAATTTTCTTGATTGAAACATTAAAAAGCAAAATATTCTGAGAACATATTTATATCTATTAAAAAAATCAACCATTTGCCAACTACTTCATCATAATCATAAAAAAGTAACTAAATTAATATAAATGATTCATTAACAAACGAAAGAAAACTTACCCGCAAATTAAACTTCTATCAAAATATAGTAATCAATTTTTTTGATCCTCACGCAAATGCATACAAAAAAAATATCAAAAGACTTGCATCTCCGCGCATGTCCATGGTTGCTCCGCCTCCTTCATCTGCAATCGAACGCAAGCGAAGAAATCGGGACAGAAGTCTGCATTCCCTATTCTTAATTATCATAATCGAATTCACAGTGGTGCAGCTAACCAAGCACACTGGTGGACTGGAAATTTGACAAACCAACAAACTTTATTTACTTGTGTATTAGGTGTGCTTGTTTATGTGGCGCCTAGTCTGAGAAAAACATGTTTTTCGAAAACTTTTCTGCGCCAGCTGGGCGACTTAAAACAAAATTTGAATCTACAACGCATTTTCTCGAGGCCTTCTTGCACGCACCAAAATTTGAAATTCCAAGGTGGTCCGATATACTTGACGCAGATATCACGCAGAATAAAAAGTCAGACGAGAAATTT
Source organism: Argiope trifasciata (assembly GCA_026543055.1). Lineage (NCBI taxonomy): Eukaryota > Metazoa > Arthropoda > Arachnida > Araneae > Araneidae > Argiope > Argiope trifasciata. The sequence goes on from JAPMOQ010023657.1 coordinate 57,705, forward strand.
CGCAGGCATTTCTGATGCAACTGGGACACCTGGGAATAAATTTAAAGGAATGAATCTTTGTTGGTTTACTTCGCAATCTTAGAGTAAATCACTGCATATCTTTAAGTTTTTAATTGATCATTTGTACAAAACTGACTAAAATGCATATATTTTACAAGCATTGCTTTCCAACGAATCAGATAGGTCTTGATCTATTGTCTAAAATTGCACATTAATTCTTAAAATTCTTTAATTTCGTTACCAAGTGCATATTATTTGTATTAGCTAGAGTCATTTTTTATAATGACTAAATGTTTCAATAACACATTAGATATATAAATTATTGAAATTGTTGCTATAAAATAATTCTAGAATACAAAATTTTTCAATGCAAGATATTAAAATATTTACTATGCACTAGATTTAACTATAAAATCTCTATGTATACTAGATTTAAATTTTCTTCTGTTCAATAACGTTAGAAAACAAAATATTTCGACTCTAGATATTAAAATATTTACTATAGACTAGATTTTATATACTAGACAATCCCTCTCTCTGTCTCCACACACACACGCACACACACACACACACACACACACGTGTGTGCGTGTGTTCGGAAGAGTGTGGGGGAGGGAAGTGTGGGAGA
>JAPMOQ010023660.1:8776-21146 GCA_026543055.1 Argiope trifasciata
TTCCGTTGGTGATAGTGCGAAATTCCGTTGGTGTAAGCTGACCAAGTTTCTTCGCAATCGGATGAACGGTTTAGGAAGGCATAAGAGACATACAGACAAACATTCATTTTTATTTATATAAATTATATAATTGCCAACATGTTTCCGAATTCCTTTACAAACCTAACTATTATAGATCTGCAATGTGAAGTCTAAGATTTCTACCATTTTTCAAAACAACCAGTCCTCTTAATTCTTAAGGGTATAAAATCAAATGGACAACACTGGTTGGTAAGCATTGTCGAAGTTGATTTCGTAAAAGTTTTCTTTATAATTACTCTGATTTAAATAGAATGACCGAGCCTTCTACATTATTACTATAGGATATTTTATAAAAAACAATTATTTTATATTAGTTTCTCGGTAAATAACACGATTATCACTGAGGCAAAATGGTTTGCAATTTTATTTTAGAAACTGGCCGCCTTTGGCAACCAGATGGTTCGCCATGAATAATGCGTTCTAAAATTTTCAATTAAATCACATATTCATTAGCCTTGAAGTAATTCCGGGCATTGATTGGCCTAAAATTAATATTTTCTTTAAGATGACGGATGGACAGTTCTAAAAGAACACGTTTTCCTAATAATATTCTTTAATTTTATAAATCAATCAGTTTTAATTATTGATTTAGAAGGCTGATTGATGTAGCAACTTTTATTTAAAATATTAATAAAAATATTTTTTGAAATATGGCTCACAGAGCAAAGTATGAAATGTAAAACTCATTGTTCATAAATGCATTGCTTGACTCAAGCTACATAAAATGTAATTATTTACTTCATTTAGATCAAATTAATAGTATTAAACAAGATATATGCCTATTAATAATATTTTACAAATTGGCCATTGGACCGGATTTTGTAGGCATATCTTGTATACATTCAATCCTGTATAAATAAAGATAATTTATTGAATTAATGATTTAAATATTGCAAACGATCATAGAATGCTTTGACTTGCATTTTTTAAAGAAAATATCATATTTTATTTTTATTTTATTTCATCCAGTCACGTGCTCATTTATTTTTTTAAAAACTATCACATTTTATAATGGAATACAATTATTGCATTAATAATACAGATATTGCAAACTATTATAGAAATATGCCATTAGGTCGGGATCTCAATGCATATTCTGTCTAAATTCAATCAGGTTTACCATAAATAAAGAAGATTTATTGAGTTAATGATATAGATATTGCAAACGATTATAGAAACCTTTGCTTTGCATTTATTTTTTTTAGAAAATATCACATTTTTTCATTTATTTTATCCGGTCACGTGCTAAAAGTTGCATTTCTTTAGATTTAATTTGCAATGATATTTTTTTTTGAACTTCCGTCATTGTTTTCTTTTATTTTATCCAGTCACGGGCTAAAAAAACCTAGTTAAAATATTTCTTTAAAAATTCGTTAAAAATAGAAGCTTAAGTTATACACTGATACCATTAGATAGCTAATTTTTTAATCTTTAAATTGATGCAAAAATCATGTTTTTGCAATAATATTTTCGGAAGTTATAGCGGAAAAATGTCGAAATTTCGCTTAATTTTTAATGAATTCAAATTCTAATTAAAAATTCGAAAAAAGGGCTCCAAGGTGCACATTCCCGACCTCCAAGGTATACATGTACCAAATTTGGTAGCTGTAGGTCCACCGGTCTGGCCTGTAGAGCGCCAACCCACACACACATTGAGCTTTATTATAAGTATAGATGAAATGTGTTGTTACTTTGTGAGATTTAGAAGGACAAATTTTCCTTTTAGGAGTAAAAATCTCAATTTTCTGTTGAGAATTTGAGAGAGTTACTGTTCTCAACACTATTTACTGCTTGCTGGTTCAATTTTCAGAAATTATGATGGCCAGAGCTTCTCTTTTTACATTGTTGGGTCTTTTTGGAGTAGAATACTTTACCCTTATCGTACCTGCAACATCTATTTTCCATAATTTTCGTTACTTACCCGGAGAGGAATATTGCAGCTCAAATATCGTTCTGGATTTTAGTCGGGGAACTAACATTCTTAATTTTGCTAATTTATCACTAAACTGGAGAAGCAATTTCGAACGGAAGTCTGTAATAGTAGCTGTTGGTAAACAAGTTTCAATAATAATTTTGCCTTTCAGCAAAGTTTTCATTAGTTGTTGTCTTTTATCATGAGGACTTCTCACCCATCATCAGTGTTTTTGACTTCTGGAAGTTAATGAATTTCTCGTGAAATTTCACTGTCATGTGTGTGGAATCTAATACATTGTTTTTCATGTTAATATCTTGAATGAGTTCTTTTGAGAAAAACCGCGATTTTCTAAAATTTTATTAAGAGTATATGATCAAGATAGCAAAAATTGAGCATGGAATAAGATTTGTTTCGTCTTTGCCTCAAAGGTCAATTACAGAAATTGTCTACACGATTTTAGAATAATTGGTAAACATGTTGCTGATAGACAGGTTGCTGTTGAATAAGTTTACAAATCAGATTGCTGTTCAACAATTTCTCATTACTTATTTTTGACATGGATTCTTCTCAACTATTTTCCCTTCCGGCTTCTAGAAAACAATGAAGTTTTTGTGTAATTACTTAGTCATATTGTCATCTCCTCTGAGCATTGTATTTTATTTTAATATGTTGAATGAGTTCTTTCTCTTGGTACCTCTAGAAAAATGAGGGCTTTTTTTCTAGTCAAAAGGCGTTTTTGAGTAGGACTGAAAAAAAGAATTAAAAAAATCAAAACAGCACAGATGATAAAATCTATTTAAGTTTCTGTCTACCTAAAAGGTCATTTGCAGAAATTGTTTACACATTTTTAGAACGATTTAGAGGTCTTTTAATTAATGTATAAAATACAAAAATTGCTTTTGTAATGTTTAATCTGATACCTTTCTTTTACTAGACTGTAATCTTCATCGTGATTTTCATTTCTAGACTGTAATCTGTAATCTTTCATGAAAGGACCTTTTTTTAGTTTTCCTAGGATGTTGTTTCAATTTTTCATCCATTACTTTCCAGAGGGGATCAACCTAAGTGGTTTTACATTTAGAAAGAGATAAAAGGCACAATAACTTGTAGGAGAAACAACTGGGGACTTTGCAGGAATATGTTGAATGGTTATGCGTACAATACCTGTATCGGTCTTCATTTATCAAGCAATACAATGATACTTTTAGAAGTATGTTTTATAGCTTTGCCCTTGTAAAGTTTCCAATGTCATTACAATAAAGAAATAATTTTTTAATAAATTAAGGAGGTAAAACTTTCGTATGATCGTACGTTGAATTGATTTTAGCAATTTTTTTCTTCTTTTCTGAGCTTGTATGATTTTCCTATGAAGAGAAATCTAAGAATCCTTAACCTTCAACTAAAAGTTTCTTTGCAGCTTTTCTTTTCCTTTTCTGCACTAAAAAATCTCTTTTTTCGCATGTTATATTAGGAGTCACGATGCTTTTCCATTTACTATATCATATTAAATAGTTTTCGTTTAGGGTTCTACAGACTATTCTGTGCCGTGGTTCTCATACAGGGTTCTGCTTTGTGGCATTCATGCAGGGTTCTGCTTTGTGGCATTCATGCAGGGTTCTGCATTGTGGCTTTCATGCAGGGTTCTGCGTTGTGGCTTTCTGTGAGCTCTACAAACCGCATTTAGCGAACGTTATGCTTTTCAACTTACTTGATTTAAAAAAATCAGCTATCGGAGATTTAAAAAATAATCTTCTTCAATAATATTGTTAATATTTTAATTTTTCCATCGGTACTTTAATATTAATTAAAACAATTCAGACAATAAAAGTATTTTATTTCATTAGAACTAAAAATAAACATAAATAGTGTTGTAAAATGATAGGACTGCAGATGATAAAATGATTATAATATTTTTTACAAAAGTTGTTATTACGTTAAAAGACCTACACTTGAAAGGATTTGAGTACCAATAAGAGTCGGGTATATCATTCAGTTCATAATAAAGTTCTGTGACTCATTGATCCACATGCCAATTTTGAATTTGCCTGTTTTCATTATTCTTTTTCGTTTCCAACTGTTTATCTCTCACGCCTTGTCATTACAGTATCAGCAGTTCACAAACTTCAAGACTTGGAAAATATTACAAACTAGCCGCCTTTGGCGACCAGCTGGTTCGCCATGAGTAATGCGTTTTTTTAAATTTTCAATTAAATCACATATTCATTAACCTTGAAGTAATTCCGGGCATTAATTGGCCTGAAATTAATACTTTCTTTAAGATGATGGACGAAAAGTTCTAAAAGAACACGTTTTCCTAATAATATTCTTTAATTTTATAAATCAGTTTTAATTATTGATTTAGAAGACTGATTGATGTAGCAACTTTTATTTAAAATATTAATAAAAATATTTTGTAAAATATGGCTCACAGTGCAAAGTATGAAGAAATATAAAACTCATTAATTCATCAATGCATAATTTATTCAAGCCACATAAAATACCACATAAATTCTATCAGGTTTATTGTAAATAAAGAAGATTTATTGAATTAATGATATAGATATTGCAAACGATCATGGAATCCTTTGCCTTGCATTTTTTTAAAGAAAATATCACATTTTATATTTATTTTATTTTATCCAGTCACGTGGCAAAAGATACATTTCTTTAGATTTATTTTGCGATGATAGTTTTTTTTTATTCGAACTTCCGGCATTCTTTTATTTTATCCAGTCACATGATAAAAACATGGTTAAAATATTTCTTTAAAAATTCGTTAAAAATAGAAACTTACGTTATAATTTTAAAAAACTGATACCGTTAAAGAGCTAATTTTTGTATCTTTAAATTGATATGAAAATCATGTTTGTGCGATAATATTTTTGGAAGTTATAGCGGAAAAACGTCGAAATTTCACTTAAATTTTAATTAATTCAAATTCTAATTAAAAATTCGAAAAAAGGGCTCCAAGGTGCACATTCCCGACCTCCAAGGTATACATGTACCAAATTTGGTAGCTGTAGGCCCAACGGTCTGACCTGTAGAGTGCCAACACACACACACACACACACACGCACACGCACACGCACACGCACACGCACACGCACACGCACACGCACACACACACACACACACACATTGAGTTTTATTATAAGTATAGATTAACAGGCATTTCTGTGTCTGAATTTTAAGTATTGTACTTTGGACTTTTAATCATATCCCATAATTCAATGTTGGTAGTTTAACTGAAATGGTTTTCGCACGCAATACAAAATACATTTAATGGGTTTTGTAATAGTAAGAATTGAAAGGAAAAATACTTGTAATGGGAAATGCTATGTGCATTGAAGTGATTTCTTATTATAAGTATAATTGAAATGATTTCTTATAATCATGTAAAATTTCTTTATTTTTTAATGTATCTAAATTAGTAACAATGTTGCAAGAAAAAACCATGAAAAGATTTAGAACAATAAACGCTGTTAATGATTTTCCAATATGTCACCTTTTATTATTTTTCTACCGAGTTTTGTAATAAAAACAATTAATATAAGTTAGCTTATTATGAAGGCTAATCTTTAAAACTAAAGAACATAATTTTCAAAATCATTCATCCGGACTTTGAAAGGAGAACAAAAATTTGAAAATGAATAATTTTAGCAGAAAAATACATAATTATACATACTGGCTGTAGGAGTTAAACAACAGTCATAAGATAAATTCTAACATTATCATAAAAGAACGCATCTCAATATGGCAATAGTATTCACCTATCAAAACAAGTAGAAAAAATAAAGTTACTAAATAAAGTTTCTAAGAAAAATAAAGCTACTAATCTTTAAAACTAAGTAAAAGATTTTTCAAAATTATTCATCCGGACTTTGAAAGGAGAAAAAAATTTGAATAATTTTATCAAGCAAATACATAATTATATATACTGGCTACTGGATAGTCATAAGATAAATTCTAATATTATCATAAAAGAACGCATCTCAATATGGGAACAGTATCCACCTATCAAAACAAGTAGAAAAAATAAAGTTACTAAATAAAGTTTCTATGAAAAATAAAGCTACTAATCTTTTAAACTAAGTAAAAGAATTTTCAAAATTATTCATCCGGATTTTGAAAGGAGAAAAAAATTTGAAAATGAATAATTTTAGCAGAAAAATACATAATTATATATACTGGCTGTTTGAGTTAAACAACAGTCATAAGATAAATTCTGACATTATCATAAAAGAACGCGTCTCTATATAGGAATCGTATTCCACATATCAAAACAAGTAGAAAAAATAAAGTTACTAAAGTCAGAAAAAGTAGAATTAGTAGAGTTCCTGAGAATAAATATTAATATAGTATTTAAATTATTGAGCTTTAAAATATGCTTTAAGAAACATACATATTCTCCATTTCCTGTAAGACAACATATGGTCTATATTCAATTATTCTACATTCCAGGAAGGAAATAAAAAATAAGAAGAATGTCTGTCTGTTACATTCTATTGGTGACGGAATGTTAAAACTTAAGAATAAACATTTAAATTAAATTGCTTTTCTAATCTTAAGGGAACCAAAATTAAAGAATAAGTTAATTAATTTATTTTAGCAACCCAAAAGGGATTTATTTTTCCGATTCATTTGGACGAATTAAACTAAAAGTTGTTATTTGATGCTTTTTTTTATAGTTTCTGAAAATAGCTGAAATTCTACATCAATCCTGTAAAAGACTTCGAATGAAATGAGTAATGTAATCGCACTAATAATAGGCAGCCCAAAGTAAAATATATATTAATTAAGTTATTTAAAATTGATGTTAACTGGGATTATTATCCATAAGTTAAGTTAAAATGATTTTTATTAGCAAAAAAATATCGTCTAACCTGAATTTGACTTTCAAAGCATTCTAACATTTTTCGGATGTGAAATTAGAAATAGAAATCTCCAAACTTTCCATCTTATTTACATTCATTAAAAATTAGAGAGTATTTTTTTAGAATATTTTGCATTATACGATGGAATTCAATCTTAAATAATTATTTAAATTAGGCAAAACTCTACTTCATTCCTTCCAGTATCAAATTTCGATGAATTTCAGCGATAAAATATTATAAATTAAAATATTATTCAAAACAAGAATTAAATGCTTAACAATTCTCCCTTTTATAGAAAAAAAATTTACATGGAAAATTTCAGAAGATTAATCGTGGAAAGTGAAAACTAAGAGGATTTGAAATTTTCAAAGTAATGATGAGTAGGAAATCCCTAGATTCATTTATATTTTAATTTTATTATTTTGTTTTATTTCTAACGCATTATAGTCAAAACGCAAAAGGATCAACGGAAGATTATCAAATTAAAAATATATTGCTAAAATGGAATAAAATAAATTCATATGAATTTAAATTTTTATTTAAATTATGAAATTTACGGGGAAATGACTACTGTTGTTTTATTTAAATCCTTCTCAGTTTTTCTTTATTACAGTAACATATCGCGTTCATCTTTTGGGAGATGTAATATTCAAACGATATTTTTAAATTTTACATTATTCAAAAACAAAATGATATAAAGATAATGTGTTTATACTTAATTTTTAAATGAATTGCATGAAAAATAAGAAAAGAATTAGGTTAATTATTAAAAACCGCAACTTAGAAAGATGATGAAAAATGCAATTTATGCAATTTTTTTTATAATCTTAATAAAGGCTGTTGAAGTTTATCTCTAAAAGAGAAAAATAAAGTGGGACCTGGAAATGTGTGCTGTTTCAACATCATATTGTATATTTTAGACGTAAGATACCAAAAAACTGTTCATTATATCACATTGTTTACATGGTAGTTTTTTAATTTCATATTCAGTTACATGTTATAATATATTTTATTCAGTTATATTTAATTTCATATTCAGTTATATTTTATTCATTTATATTTTATAATTTATTTTATTCAGTTATATTTTATAATAAGTTTTATTCAGTTATACTGAGTTCCATATTCAGTTATATTTTATAATATGTTTTATTCAGTTGTATTTAGTTTCATATTCAGTTATATTTTATATTTTATTCAGTTATATTTAGTTTCATATTCAATTATATTTCATAATATATTTTATTCAGTTATACTTAGTTTCATATTCAGTTATATTTTATAATAGATTTTATTCAGTTATATTTAGTTTCATATTCAGTTATATTTTATAATATGTTTTATTCATTTATATTTAGTTTCATATTAATTTATAATAGATTTTATTCAGTTATATTTTATAATATATTTTACTCAGTTTTATTTAGTTTCATATTCAGTTATATTTTATATTTTATTCAGATATTTAGTTTTATCTTCAGTTATATTTCATAATATATTTTATTCAGTTATACTTAGTTTCATATTAAGTTATATTTTATTATAGATTTTTTTCAGTTATATTGAGTTCCATATTCAGTTATATCTTATAATATGTTTCATTAAGTTATATTTAGTTTCATATTCACTATAATATTCAGTTCATTTTATTTAAAACAATCTTATTAATAATGAAATAATAATAAGGAAACTATTATCCTTTAACTTCGGAGGTGCGGTCTATGAGACCGAAAGCGATGGATTTTCATCACTCTTAATCTATTTTTAGCTCAATTGAATGAAGTGACCCAACAGCTTCTTGTTTTGTGATTTTCAATACGCGTGCACTTCTCGGGATAATAATTAATTGCAATATATACGAACCCGAGATAACTTGGTATCATCGAGCAAGCGGTTAACAATTATGATATTTTTAGGCGTTACTCATTAGAGCATTATGGATCACTCATTCACTAGTTCACTCATTAGAACACAATTGATTATTACTATTGTCATGATCATTATAACTAATGTTGTCTGCGTTTCATCTGGTTTTTAAAAAGTCGAAAGTAAACAACCATCCTTGTAACCTCATTTTGTTTTTGGCCTTTTTATTGTTTAATGTAGTTTTCAACTCTTAAAAGAAGTGATATTCTTCTATTACTTATTATTTCAAAATACTTTTTTTTTACAAAAATCATAAATGTTTTATCTCTTTTACCATAGATATAACTGGATGAATGAGTGATACTCATTAAAACATTATGGATCACTCATTCATTAGTTCACTCATTAGTACTTGTCATGATCAGTATCATTAATATTGTCGGTGTTTCATGTGGTTTTTAAAAAGTCGTACATAGATTACCATCCTTGCAACCTCATTTTCTTTATGGCTTTTTTGTTTGATGTAGTTTTCAACTGTTAAAGGAAATGGTATTCTTCGATTACTAAGGATTTTTTCTACAAAATCATAAATGTTCTATTCCTCTTCTACCATAGATATAATTTGAATGAATAAGTGATACTCATTAAAACAGTATGGATCACTCATTCATTAGTTCACTCATTAAAACACGACGGATTTTTACTCTTGTCATGATCAATATAATTAATATTGTCTATGTTTCATGTGGTTTTTAAAAAGTTGTACATAGACAACCATCCTTGTAACCTCAATTGGTTTTTATCTTTTTTGTTTGATGTAGTTATAAACTTTTAACGGAAATGATATTCGTCGATTACTTAATATTTCAAAAACTTTTTCTGCAAAAGTCATAAATGCTCTATTTCTCTTCTACCATAGATATAATTTGGTAGAATAAGTGATATTCATATCTTTTATTCTTGCTACAGTATAAACAGGCGGATAAATAAAACCATTTTGCAACCTCTTGAATGCAATTGTTTGCGTTACAAACAAACACTCAAAATTTCAGAATGATTATTTGCTAGCTATAAAAGTGATTTATATAGTTAGAGAGTTGTCAACCAAATTAACAGGGAATTATTGATATACCAGAAACAAATTACTTTTTCGCCATAAACTATCTTAGGATGCTAATTGCTTAAAGCTTACCTTTCACTCGGCTACATTAATTTGAGATCATTAGCCCGAGTTAACTCACTTAGTGAAAACCCTGCTGGGAGTTGTTTTACCATCTCTTAATCGAATCTTCCAGAAAATATCAAAATATTTTGTGGCTTCTTCAGCCTTAATTATTGTTGCACTACTTGCTACTTAGTTATTTATGGTTGTTGTAGCCTATAAACTATCTTTGCGGATCTTCTTTTATCTTAGGAAATGTCCATGGTATAGATCCTTTAATTTTGGATTCCTATCTTCAGTACAAGTTAAGGTTTAGGTTATCAAATCTATTATGTAAGTATTACAATGAATTATTTAAATTTGAAGGCATTTTTGAAATAAATTTTAAATTTCAACCTCGGAAATTTTTTGGATATTTTTCTGTGATAATTTACTCACTTTTTTGGAACAATTTCAATAAACATATAAAAAAACACACAAATATTTTGGATTATTAAATTAACACTTAACTAGGAACGTGGGGTCTGTGAGACTTCTAGCAATAGATTTAAGGTAACCTCTCCAGTATTTTAAACTCAATTGAATGGATTGACGCTATAGCTTCCTGTTTTGTGACCAGAAACACCCATTCTCATTTCCACCCATTCTCTGTTTCAATGGATGCTTTTAAGAAAATAATTCAGCTACTGCTTTGTTAAATTATATTAAACTTTAAATAATTAAAGCTTCGGAATATTTTTAAAATTTAGATTAACCCCTTCCCGTAAAATGACGAGTATAGCTCGTTATTGATTTTTCATGCCATGTAGCACAATGACGAGCTATACTCGTCATTGGGCAATATGGCGTGACGAGTTCTATTCCTCCAGCGACTAAAGTTACTGTTGAATATAATAATTAATTTAATTTAAAATTTCTAATGTATTGAATGCGGATGCACTTTTATTATTTATGTTGATATCATAGATCACTATCATATATCATTTGATTGTCTTTGTACAAGTTACGGCTAAACTATTAGTAATAATTCTGATAAATTCGTTCATTCATTCAAATTAACATTTAACCTGAACATCTGACTTACTAAATGCTAAACATGCAGTGAAGTAAACACCTTAATTAATAAGAGTAATATAAATCAAGAAGATCAAAGTGATTCAGAAAAATCAGAAAATACGCATATATTTAATTGATACTGATAATGAAATTAATGATAGTAAAATTTTACCAATAAGACGAAAACGCACATAGTGACTAATAAGTGTCAGCAGTCGACCACAACAAATCCTGTAGATACTGCTACGCTCAGTGGTGGCGGGGTGGTCGGCTGTATGCAAGAAGAAGAAGTGACTAATAAGTGAATTTTGTGAATACTCTGGAGTCATAGACACATCATGTGGCTAAATTTATTAAAAAAAATACCTGAGTGCCTAAACACGAAAACTAGGGGCTAATCCGAAATCACAAGAGATTTTTGAAGAAATGTTGAATGTGAACTTACAAATTACAATTACATCCATACCAATAATATAATTTTAATTAATAATTATAAATTAGTTAGAATTATAAAATAAACTAAGTTTTCTTAAATAAAAATTAAATAGCTATTTCATTCAAAAATTTTTATTCTTAAATCTTACTGGAAGGGATTAATAAAGTTAGTTAACTTCCATTATCATACTGCATGCATTATCTCTTTCTAATCGCTAAAATCAATTTCTTCTTGCAACTATAAATTACGATTATTTTAATAATTAAATTTTCCTTTCCTTTTCTTCCCTTTCCTTCCATTTAAATAATAATTTTCTTTTACAGATATAAATCTGTAAATAAATATATTTCATATATAATATTAGTTAATGCATATGTTTCTGAGAGATAAAATATATATAAAAGGATTGTTCTTAATTATTATAAATTTCAAAAAAGTATAAAACAAAAATTTAATTATTATTATTCAAAATTTTTCGAAAGGCTATGCCGAGAAATCCCTTTTATACATAAAAATATGGATCAAACAAAATCTTCTGCTAATAATTTAAATGTCAAATATAATTTGTAAAAACACTCAAACTTGAATTTATTTGAAATAAAAGAAAATGCAATAAATTAAATTTAGGTTATGAATTCAAGGTTATGATAAAAAGATAAACTTTTAACTTCAAAATTTAGCATTCTTTGATTTACAAATTTATTTGAATGTGTTACACATCATTGGGTTATTAAGGCCTTAAATATTCATTTTTAACTTCGCAAATCGCAATAAATTTCTAATTCTTCTAAGAATATCTTTAGAACTTATGCGTAAAAAACGCGTAAAGAATCTGTCTACAACATATGTGTAGTTTTTAATGAGATACAACGGATTACATAAAGAAAATACATTTTTCTAAATGATTTTACAAATGTAATTTATTTTTCCAGATATTTAATCTCATAAATTTATTCATACAGTAAATTTGGAAAAATAGA
>JAPMOQ010023660.1:26148-40549 GCA_026543055.1 Argiope trifasciata
CTTTCGGTTACGAGACCGACGCTGTATCAACCAGGCTACCACTGCCAAATAAATTACATAATAAAAAGCATCATATTTCTTACAATTTTTTTTAAATCCAAGCAAAAATAGCAAAATTGAATAAAACCAAACAGCAAAAAGACCAATTGTTCATAAAAACAAACATTTTTAGACGAAAGTTAGACCCCTCAGGATGACTCTGAGGGTTGGAATCCCTTGAAGGTGACCCTTGAAAAAATCTTCAAGGCGGATTCATCTTTTCTTTCTTTTCGGTTAATTTTTTGCTTTTAATATTTATTTATAATTTGATTAAGTTTATTTGTGTTTTAGTTATAGCATGATGATTGCTTTTTTGATTTATATATTTTTGATTTTAGAAGTTTTCTATACTTATTATAATGATGAATGTCTTTGTGTGTTTATTGGCCCTCTACAGCCCAAACTATTTGATTTACGGCCACCAAATTTGACACATGTATTTTTTGGAGATCGTGACTCTCTATTTTTTTAAAACCTTTTAATTAGAACATTAATTAATTCAAAATTAAGCTTAATTTTGTCGTTTTTGAGCATTAACTTCCGAAAATATTATAGTACAAAATTAATTTATAGCTTAAAAAATAATCTTTTAAGTAATAATCATTGCTTTAACCTATAAATTCAGTATCTATTTAATAAATTAGAAAAACATTTCAATTATATTTTCCATCAAATTATTTTTGACAAAATAAAATTTAATCTGTACAAACACGTTATCAATACGTAGGAAAAATTAGTTTTTTTTTAATCGAGCGTTGCCCTCAAGTTGAATTTTTAACAGAGGTCAGATAATGAGGATGACACCTGAGCTGGCACCCTCCCCCGATTTTTCAAATTTTTTCACTACACCTGGTGATTTAACGTGAGTTAAACCAGCTCACAAGGAGGGTTTTCAGTGAAATTTTGTTTCACACTTAAAGCCCTCTGATTTTGATTCCGGGCCCTTATAACCATTCCACCGTTGATTAGCCTTTCATGGGAAATATATATGTTACGGTAAAAGTAATAAATTCTGTGATATTTAAAATTATCAGAGATTATACGGTGATATTTATCAAATTTACTGGTTTGTTTATAGAATCTCCAACTCGCAATGAGGAATGTATAAACTAACCAGTAAATTTGATAAATATGAAATAATTTATCATATGTACCAAATTCAGTGGTGGTTATGTATAACCACCGGTAATTTTATATAATCACCGATTTATCATTTTTACTGTAACATATATATATATATATATACTGAAGTGACAAAAGCCATGGGATGACTGTTAATATCGTGTCGGTCCTCCTTTTGCCCGGCGAAGTGCAACAACTCGACGTGTCAGGGAGTCCACAAGTCGTTGGAAGTCCTCTGCAGGAATATTGAACCATGCTGTCTGTATAGACATCCATAATTGTGAAAGTGTGGATGGTGCAGGAGTTTGGGCATGAACGGACCTTTCGATGATGTCCCATAAATGCTCGATGGGATTCATATCGGGCGATCTAGGTGGCCAGATCATACGCTGGAATTGTCCGGAATGTTCTTCAAATCAATCGTGAACAGTTCTGGCCCGGTGACATGACGCATTGTCATCCATAAAAATCCCATCGTTGTGTGGGTACGTGGAGTCCATGAATGGCTGCAAGGGATCTGCAAGCATCTGAACATTTCCAGTCAATGATCGGTTCAGTTGCACCAGAGGAACGAGTCCAAGCCATGTAAAAACAGCCCACACCATTATGCTGCCACCACCAGCTTGAACAGTGCCTTGCTGACAGTTTGGGTCCATGGCTTCGTGGGGTCTGCGCCACACTCGAACTCTACCATCAGCTCGTAACAACTGAAATCGCGACTCATCTGACCACTCCACGGTTTTCCACTGGTCTAGGGACCAGTCGATATGCTCACGAGAACAGGAGAGTCACTGCAGGCAATGTCGTGCTGTCAGTAAAGGCCCTCGAGTCGATCTTCTGCTGTCATAGCCCAAGGAAGACAAATTTCGCAGCACAGTCCTATCGGACACGTCCCTCGTACGTCCCACATTGATTCCTGCAGTTATTTGACGAAGTGTTGCGTGTCTATAAACATTAACCATTCTACACAGTCGTCGTCGGTCTCGGTCGTTAAGTGCAGGTGGTCGCCCACTGCGCTGTCCATGATGGGATGTGATGCCTGAAATTTCATACTCTCGGCATACTCGTGATACTGTGGATCTCGGAATGATGAATTCACTAACGATATCCGCAATGGAATGACCCATGCGTCTAGCTCCAACTAACATTTCACGTTCAAAGTCTGTTAATTCTCGTCGTGTAGCCATAAATCACGAAAAACCTGTTCACATGAATAACTTGAACACAAATGAAAACTCTGGAAAACGAACTGCGCATTTATACTTTTTCGCTGCGATACTACTGCCATCTGTATATTTGCATATTGCTATCCCTTGACTTTTGTCACTTCAGTGTATATAAAATAAAATGAATGAAAGAACTCTAAAAACTTTCTGAATTGCCAAGAGAAATTTCTGTAAACATATAAAATTATTTGTTTCAGTTCGTTTAAATATTAGTTACATTTGTACTTAGTGACATCAGAGTAGAGTTTATTTTTATTTGAATCATCTATGGGTTTCTTAACTCTAAAGGAAATAATTCATGAATTGAAGGCAACGAGAACAATATTTTAACACAAAAACACTAATTTAATAGCCTTTGATCAAGAATTATCATTTATTATAAGAATAATTTTTAATAATAATAAAGCCCTCTAAATTCGACTCCGGGCCCTTACCACCAGGTCACCGTTGATCAGCATTTTCTAGGAGGTTTATATAATGTATGAAAGAACTTTAAAAACTTTCAGAATCGCCAAGAGGAATTTCTCTTAACATGTAAAATTATTTGCGTCAGTTCGATTAAATATTAGTGACATTTGTACTTTGTGACATCAGAGTAGAGTTTATTTTTATTTGATTCAACATTGGGTTTCTTAACTCTAAATAAAAAATAAGCATTATTCTCATGCCTCAAAGTACAAATGTCACTAATATTTAATTGAACTGAAACAAATAGTTTTACATGTTTAGAGAAATTTCTCTTGGCAATTCTGAAAGTTTTTAAAGTTCTTTCATCCATTTTATATACTTCCTAGAAAAAGCTCATCAACGCTGGCTTGGTGGTAAGGGTGCATAGTCGAATTTAGAGGACTCCTTTACTATTAAAAAATATTCTTTTGGTAAATGATAATTCTTGATCAATGACTAGTGTTTTCGTGTTAAAATATTGTTCTTGTTGCTTTGAATTCGTGAGTTACTTCCTTTAAAGTTAAGAAACCCAATGTTGATTCAAAGGAAGTAACTCACGAATTCAAAGCAACAAGAGCAATATTTCAACACAAAAACAATAGCCATTTATCAAGAATTACCATTTATCATAAGAATAATTTACATATTATATAATACAAAAAATAATTTAGTTTCTGAATTTCATAGCTCCACTCTCAGATGGTACTGCTACCTTCATAAATGGTTCGAACTCTAAAGGAACTAACTCACGAATTCAAAGCAACAATAAAAATATTTTAATACAAAAACACTAGTCATTGATCAAGAATTATCATTTATCATAAGAATAATTTACAGATTATATAATACAAAAAATAATTTAGTTTCCGAATTGCATAGCTCCACTCTCAGATGGTACTGTTACCTTCATAAATGGTTCGAACTCTAAAGGAACTAACTCACGAATTCAAAGCAACAATAAAAATATTTCAACACAAAAACAATAGCCATTGATCAAGAATTATCATTTATCATAAGAATAATTTACAGATTATATAATACAAAAAATAATTTAGTTTCCGAATTGCATAGCTCCACTCTCAGATGGTAGCGTTACCTTCATAAATGGTTCGAACTCTAAAGGAACTAACTCACGAATTCAAAGCAACAATAAAAATATTTCAACACAAAAACATTAGTCATTGATAAAGAATTATCATTTATCATAAGAATAATTTACAGATTATATAATACAAAAAATAATTTAGTTTCCGAATTGCATAGCTCCACTTTGAGATGGTACTGCTACCTTCATAAATGGTTCGATATGCTACAATTTCTTCTTTGTTTTTCGATGACGGATAAATGGCAGTCCGGTGACAAATTACTCTCGTGATATATAGAAGGCCACGGATTAGTTTCAGATTAATTGATTTCCCTTTTTCATATTTATCGGCGACTTTCACTGAATTGTATTCTGATTCTGAGAGTAATTGATTGACATTAAGTGCGGGAAAAATATTCTTGGTTCGATTGATGACCATAATTAAAGTTATTGTGAGGTGACATTTTTGTTAACTCGCATTCAAAACAAGCTTGAACACTATTACTATGTCTTAAATTTTCTTGAATTATTATTTTTATTCTGTTACTTGCTATTATAATCATCAAACCTGTATTTAAATTTTTGGTTTATAATATTTTGTATTTAAATTTTTAATATTTAGTATTTAAATATTTAATATTTAGTTTGTAAATAGTTAGTATTTAAATTTTTGGTTTATAACACACACACGCACGTACACACAAAATTAATTAAAATAAATTTAATTAAAATATAAAATCCTCACGGTTTGTTTCCCCAGAGCTTTCTCGTACAATCTAACGACTGTATATAAAATACGAATAAATAAATACTCATTTTTGTACATTAGATTTGTGTATTCTTTTAGAATTGTAAAGCTTGGTGTTTTTCCAGAATGGTAATGAAAGAAACTATTAATCGTATCTCGTGCTTCCTTTAATATTCGTCCAGAATTCTGAATTTTAGAAATGTGATTAAACATTTTCTTTTAAAATTAATTAAGCACAGGAAATATATTTACAACATAAAATCGTTAATACAGTTGAAAAGAGAATTTTTGAATATTAAGATGGTGCAAAATTGTTTGTACTACAGTATTTTTGGTGGTTACTGCGAAAAAACTAAAAAATTTGGTTAAAATATAAAATACTCTCGGTTTGTTTCCCCAGAGATTTCTCGTACAATCTAACGACTATATATAAAATACGAATAAATAAATACTCTTTTTTGTACATTAGATTTGTGTATTCTTTTAGAATTGTAAAGCTTGGTGTTTTTTTCAGAATGGTAATGAAAGAAACTATTAATCGTATCTCGTGATTCCTTTAATATTCGTCCAGAATTCTCAATTTTAAAAATGTGATTAAAACATTTTCTTTTAAAATTGATTAAGCACAGAAAATATATTTACAACCTAAAATCGTTAATATAGTTGAAAAGATAAATGTTGAATATTAAGATGGTGCAAAATTATTTGTACTACAATACTTTTGGTAGTGACTGCGAAAAACGATAAAATGTAAGTAAAATATGAAACCACTAGGGTTGGTATCCTCAAAACTTTCTCGCATAATCTGCAATAAGGTTGTTACCTCTGAGAATGGCTTACATGACATTTTCTACTATAGCTACAAAATATGAACCTTTAACTTGGTTTTAGCCTTTTTGCAGAATCTATTGTCTCCTCGGCGAGTAATTTGGAGATGAATCCTTAGTAAACAGACGCGATTGAGATATTCGAAATCTTTTATTTAATTTTTGATAATTGTACTACGCCTATAATCCTCCCGTAGGTGTAAACAATAAGCTGACCAAGTTTTATCACAATCGGATGAACGGTTTAGGAAGGTATAAGAGATATACAAACAAACATTCATTTTTATTTATTTAGATTTCAATGTGAATGAATTTCTTATAAGAAGGAACTCTTGGATGGGTGTTAAGAATTTTTACAGTGATAAAGAACAAAGATTGTTTTTATTATATTTTATTGATTAATTTTATTATTTAATTATTAATTTAAATGAATAATAAATTAAAATTAATAATAAATCAATTAAAATTTATAATAAATTTTATTAAAATTAATAATAAATTTATTAAAATTAATAATAATTAATAATTAATAATTAATTTATTAAAATTATAATAATTAATAATAAATCTATTAAAATTAATAATAATTAATAATAAATTTATTAAAATTAATAATAATTAATAATAAATATACATAACTAAATAATAAATTAATAAAAAATAAATAATGAATTAGTAATAAATAATTAATTAAAAATTAACAATAATATAATTAAAATTATTAATAATAACTAATTAAAATAATAAAATAAAATTAAATAATTAATTATTAATTTAAATTATTTAATTTTTATATTTTGCTCTTTCTTTCAGGTGCTATGGGAAATTGGGAAGAGTGGTGGACTTATGATGGCATATCAGGTGAGTATTTTGATTATCTAAATTATTAAAGTCTGCTACTGATCTATTTAGATGATAAGGATAAGCATAATTATCTAATACAGATAATTATACATTGAGTTTGAGAAAATCGAAAATATTTCTCTACATTCTGTTCAGTTGAACATGAGTGTTTAAAATAAAACCAGCAAAAATGTTTTATAACTAAAGGTTTTGTCTTACCAAAACAATTCGTCAAATAATTGCAAAGAAATTAAGGTATCCGATTACGTTTGAAGGAGATATTTTGAACAATTGGAATTTTTACAAATTATTTGCTATTTGTTATTTTTAGATGTATTATCAATTATAAACACTATAAATAGATAAAAAAAATATTTGAAAATATAATAAATTTTGAGAAATAGGAAAATTTGTAATAAATATCAGTGAAATTTAATCAAGACGGGTTAACACTCTACACAAAATTGAAATGCATCTATCCTATTTTTCTTTGTGCACAAGTTTTAGAATATAATGATGAATGAAATGAACCAAAATCTAAGAAATATTTTGCGATGCAAAGAAGTTATGGGTAAAAATATACGGATATAAGCATTTTTCCCATAAATTCACAACTTAATTTTTCTATAAACACTTATAAATGAAAAAAGTATTTCATCAACAATATAAATTTTGGTTCATTTAATTGCCCATATTATTTAAAACACATGCTGACATTTTTATGTAAATTCTTCTATTAGTTTTTGGGATATCATGCTAATGGTGCAGAATTTTTATGAAAGTTTATGTTTTGATAAATCGAAAGTAAAGACAAATTTTAGCTGAAAAATATGTGACAATGGATGAAAGGTCATGCTTTCGTTTTCCTAGAAAAAATAAACTGTTTGGAAAGAGGAAAGTCTGAACTATAAGAAATAACAGTTTAGAAAAATCACCAATTAAAAAAATCACCGATAACCAGTGTTTTTAACGTAGTCGGATACCTTAAAAAATGAAAAAATGATCATGAGCAACAAGTATTTTATAAGGAAGCAGAAAGAGTAAAGGTTTGAAAATATTTTAGAATATTTGGCAGATATTTTGGCATGACATGAAAATTATCTCTGCGTTAATTAATCTTAAAGACGTGGACGGAAAGATCAATTAGATTCTTCATTATATACAACATATATTCTTCATTATATACAACATATATTAACTACAAGAAATAACAGTTTAAAAAAATCACCAATGTAAAAAAATCACCAATAAAAAAATCACCGATAACCAGTGTTTTTAACGTTGTCGGATACCTTAAAAAATGATCGAGAGCAACAAGTATTTTCTAAGGGAGAAGAAAAAGTAAAGGTTTGAAAATATTTTAAAATATTTGGCAGATATTTTGGCATGACATGAAAATTATCTCTGCGTTAATTAATATTAAAGACGTGGACGGAAGGACTTTCGTTTTCAATGGAAAAGATGAACTGTTTGAAAGAGGAAAGCCTGAACTACGAGAAATAACAGTTTAAAAAAATCCCCGATAACCAGTGTTTTTAGCGTAGTAGGATACTTTAAAAAATGATCGTGAGCAACAAGTATTTTCTAAGGGAGAATAAAAAGTAAAGGTTTGAAAATATTTAAAAATAGTTTCCAGATACACTGATGGAAAAAAAATCCAAACACTAGGAAGGAGCTGTGCTAGATAAACGAAATTTGGTAGGCGGGATTATACATCTGAAAGATGACGTCGATTCAAATTTCGAGCTACGCGCGTAAGTGTGGCGCTAGTAGCGACACTATGAACATGCAAATGAGGTTTGCTTTAAATGAGCGCTGTAAGGTTCGTGATCGTTATTTACCGTTGAGATTTGACGTAGAGGGTGAATGTTAGTCAAGGATGCCTCTGAGAAGACGAAGAAGCCATTATCAACAGCTCACTGAATTTGAACGAGGTCGTGTTGTAGGGCTACGAGAAGGTGGGTTTTCTTTCCACGATATTGCTGAAAGAATTGGCAGGAATGTATCCACTGTGCATGAGTATTGGCGGCAGTGGTCAAGGGAAGGTACTGCCTCAAGCAGACCAGGTTCCGGGCGGCCACGTGGTACTGCTGAGAGGGAAGACCGTCGTATTCGGCGTATGACTGTGGTTAATCGCAGCTGAAATTCGAGCTGCAGTTGGCACCACAGTGACATAACGAACTGCTACAAATCGGTTACTTCAAGGACAGCTCCAAGCCAGACGCCTTGTATAGTGCATTCCATTGACTCCAAGCCACTGCCGTCTGTGACTTGAGTGGTGTCAAGCTAGAGCTCATTGGAGGACGGAGTGGAGATCTGTTGTGTTTTCTGATGAAAGCCGGTTCTGCCTTGGTCGCAGTGATAGCCGTTTGTTGGTTAGAAGGAGGCCAGGTGAACGCCTGCTTGTGACCTGTCTGTGGCCTAGACACACAGGGCCTACTCCTGGAGTTATGGTTTGGGGAGCAATTTCGTATGACAGCAGGAGCACTCTCGTGGTTATCCCATGCACCCTGACTGCAAATTTGTACGTTAGTCTCGTGATACAACCTGTTGTGCTGCCATTCATGAACAGCATTCAAGGGGGGGGGTTTCCAACAGGATGACCCTCGCCCTCATACCACAGTTGTATCTCAACATGCTCTACAGAGCGTCGACATGTTGCCTTGGCCTGCTAGATCACCAGATCTTTCTCCAATCGAGCACGTATGGGACATCATTGGACGACAACTCCAGCGTCATTCACAACCAGCATTAACCGTCCTTGCATTGACCGCCCAAGTGCAACAGGCATGGAACTCCATCCCACAAACTGATATCCGACACCATCACGACACAATGCCTGCACGTTTGCATGCTTGCATTCAAAATTCTGGTGGTTACTAATGTACCAACATTTCACATTTGAAATGGCTCTTCTCGCCAATATCTCTACCTGTGACCTTGAAACTTTAATCAATTAAATATGTAACCTAGACAAATGTATTCCTAAAATTTCTGTACAATAATTTTTTCTTGGTGTTGGGATTTTTTTTTCCATCAGTGTATTTTGGCATGACATGAAAATTATCTCTGCGTTAATTAATCTTAAAGACGTGGACGGACGGACTTTTGTTTTCCTAGAAAAAATAAACTATTTGGAAAGAAGAAAGTCTGAACTACAAGAAATAACAGTTTAAAAAACACACCGATAACCAGTGTTTTTAACGTAGTCGGATACCTTAAAAATGTTCGTGAGCAACAAGTATTTTCTAAGGGAGAAGAAAATGTAAAGGCATGAAAATATTTTAAAATATTTGACTGATATTTTGGCATGACATGAAAATTATCTCTGCGTTAATTAATCTTAAAGATGTGGACGGACGGACTTTCGTTTTCCTAGAAAAAATAAACCATTTGGAAAGAGGAAAGTCTGAACTACATGAAATAACAGTTTAAAAAATCGCCGATAACCAGTGTTTTTAACATAGTCGGATACCTTAAAAAATGATCATGAGCAACAAGTATTTTGTAAGGGAGAAGAAAAAATAATCGTTTGAAAATATTTTAAAATATCTGGCAGATATTTTGGCACGATATGAAAATTATCTCTGCGTTAATTAATCTTAAAGACGTGGACGGAAAGATCAATAAGATTCTTCATTATATAACTCATAATTGCAACTAGGAACATTCATCCTTTAATATATTTAGCAACAAAAGCTAATTATTTGGTGCAATATCTTTTAGATATTTCATATTTTGAGCAGATGAATAATTGTTGACTTATTCAGAGAAACTAAATGAAATAGGATTTAGTAAATGTTTGTGCAACAATGTATTTTCTTAACCATTAAATTGTTGCAAATTGAGAAATTATACAGAAAAATCCCTTAAAATAAGGGGATTTGTGAGGCATTCATTTTGAAATAACACTTAATTGGTAAAATATTATTAACTTCAAATAAGACAATGGGTTGGGAATTAGGCAGCATTCACTCGCTAATTTTCTTACTTTTTTCGGAAAAGTTTTACAATGGATAATAACGATTTCATGTTGATATTATAGTAAATGAAAAATAATAGGGATAAACAAGTATATTTGCTTTATTAAATTGACTTCGAAATTAAATGAGAAATAAAAAACATGTTTATTAAAATGTAGTCGGATACCTTAAAAAATAATCGTGAGCAACAAGTATTTTGTACTACAAGTATTTTTAATAACAGATTTGTGAAAATGAAAAAAAAATCTGACTAAACTATGACATGTGATGAAATTAATTATTAGATTTGAAAAAAATCTATTAGACCGGACGAATTTATCAGAAATTATCAATATAATATGTGTAAAACATGCCAATTTAATGCTTAAATTAAAAGTGATAGATGTAAATATTAGTACAAATAAAATGGAGAATCTAATAAAGGCTTTTGTTTATTCAGATAATTCAATAATTGGTGTCATAAACACTAATGAAATTTGTTTTCCTGCCTTTCATCCATTAATGATTGAGAAGAATAAATTAAAATATATTTTTGAACCATAACACATCTGGAAATAGTTAATGGAATTAAAAGTCAAAGAAATGAGTTTGAAATAATTATTTAAAAATAACAGATAATATTGAGTAAAATAGATAGAATTAAAAATTTATTTATGATAATTCAAGTAGCATAGTTATCTTAAAGAAGTCAAAAATTCTAGTGGCAAAAACAAAAATAAAAACTACTTTGCGTAAAAATAAATTACTCGAATTTCCATTATCATGACATGATTCAAAATAATGGAAGAAAGAGTTTTGATAATTGAACTAACACAACAAAATAATGGAAGAAAGAGTTTTGATAATTGAACTAACACAACAAAATAATAGAAGAAAGAGTTTTGATAATTGAACCAACACAACAAAATAATCGAAGAAAGAGTTTTGATAATTGAACTAACACAACAAAATAATGGAAGAAAGAGTTTTGATAGTTGAACTAACACAACAAAATAATGGAACTCCATAGCAAAAGGATGGAAATTTCGAACAAATAGTTTTGATATACTGATGACATATTTAGTGCAAGAATTTTCTAATGCATCTTTTTTTACTTAACACACTTTTTTTCACCCGATAAAATCTGTAGACTATGTGTTTAAAAGAAGGAGTTAAAAGGACATTCAAACAGTTTTTTACGTATTTGAATTTCTATTTTCAGTTTCCTACTTTCTTCTATTCTATTTCTGCTTTCAGTTCAAATGTAAATCCATGGAATAATCATTGATCAGATGAATCGAAACAGATTGATCTGAAGCAAGCAGGGGATCAGATATTCCCATCTAATAATAACAGATAATATTGAGTAAAATAGATAGAATTAAAAATATTAAAAATTTATTTCTGATAATTCAAGTAGCATAGGTCAAGAAATCAAAAATTCCAGGGCAAAAAAAAAAAAAAAACTACCTTGCTTAAAACAATTACTTGAATTTCCATTATTATGACATGGTTCAAAAATATTTTCGAACAAACAGTTTTGATTTACTGACCTATTTAGTGCATGAATTTTCTAATGCATTTTTTTCTTTAACATACTTTTTACCCTTTAAAATGTGTAGTCTATGTGTTTAAAAGAAGCAGTTAAAAGGACATTAAAACAGTTTTTTACGTATTTGAATTTCGGCATTCAGTTTCCTACTTTCTTCTATTTCTTCTATTCTATTTATACTTCCAGTTCAACTGTAAATCCATGGAATAATCATCGATCAGATGAATCGAAACCGATTGATCTGAAGCTAGCAGAACGATAAGATATTCCAAGAGTAAAATTCACAGAATTGTAAAAATCAACAGTGATTATTTCTTGCCCAAATTTTCGATATAAAAAAAAAAGGCTTAAATCTTTCGATTTCAAAGTTCCAAAGAACTCTGTCAGAATTACTGCTTTCTGTTCGTTGATATATATATATATATATATTTCATCGATAGATTTTTCAGGAGGAAAAAAAAACGTGAAAAGAGAGATGAAACTCAAGTTCATTTTGTTGCTTCGACGAAATTCCTACGTTTTTATTAAAAGTTTATCATTTTTATGACGCGTCACATTTCGACGGTTGCCTCTGGTTACTTTCAAATATCCAAAAAAAGGAGGGGGGGGGGGAAGGAAAAGTCAAATTCGATAAATTTCATTTTAATGTCCTACTTTCTCACGGTACATTGCCCAACTTTTCCATTCGTCTCCTGATTTATTTTTATCGATTTCCATGTAAAAATAAAAGTATCAAACTAAGGATAAAAATAAAATAGGAAAAAAAAGGAAAGTTGGAGGGGGGGGGGGAGGTAGTTTCATGTGTAGATTCCAGAGTCGTTTGGCACTATCTGACTTTTTCGAAACTTCTAACGCAACTCATCGGTAGTCGCAGATATGTTGATTTTTTTATGGTTCTTTGGTATTTATCGATGGCCTTTTCATGGTTTCGTTACGACATTTGCTTGACCGCTTCAGTTAATTTTCTTCACCAACTCTTACCATCTTTTAGAATCTTAAGAATATTCTACACATGAGAGGCTTCTTTTGTTTTATTTTTCTGTTAAGGTATCCGACTACGTCGACCACATAGGCGATTTTTTAAAAAAGTGTTATTTCTTGTCATTCAGACTTTTCACTTTCCAAAACAGCTTGTTTTTTCTTAGAAAAGGAAGGTCTAACCTATTATCCAGAGGAATTTTAAGCAAAATTTATTTTTCAGCGAAAATTTGTCTTCCACTTCAGTTTTAATTTTCATAAAAATTATCCACCATTAACATGATATCCCAAAAACGAATAGAGGTATTTACATTAAAATTTCAGAGTGTGTTTTAAATAATATAGGCAATGAAATGAACCCAAAGTTTTAGTATTGGTGAAAAACTTTTACATTTATAGGAATTTTTAGAAAAATTAAATTGCGAATTTATGGAAAAAATGCATATATACGTATATTTTTACCCGTTACTTCTTTGCATCTTAAAATGTTTCTTAGATTTTGGTCCATTTCATTCATCATTATATTCTATAACTTTTTTACAAAGAAAAATAGGATTGTTACATTACCATTTTGTGTAGAATGTTCACCGTTTTGTTTCAAAATGTTTTTGTATTTATAGTGTTTATAATTGATGGTACATCTAAAAACCAAAAGTAGTTTTCAAAAAATCAAATTTTTCAAATTTTTTCCTTCGAACGTAGTCGGTTACTTTAAACTTGATGGAGAAATGATTTAGATCAAGGCGTATTTCTCAGGAAAGCATTTTTTTTAACCACTTCCAGTGAGATTTAAGAATGCAAAAATTATGGATGAAATCGCTATTTAATATTTATTTAAGAAAAAATAGTTTATTTTATAATTCTAACTAATTTATAATTATTAATTCAAATTATATTAATGGTAGGGATGTAATTGTAATTTGTAAGTTCGCATTCAAAATTTCTTCAAAAATATGTAGTGATTTCGAATTAGCCCCTAGTTTTCGAGTTTAGGCACTTAGGTATTTTTTTTTTTAAATAATTTTTGGCACATTATGTGTCTAAGACTCCAGAGTTTTCAAAAAATTCGCCTATTAGTCCTTATGCGCGTTTTTTTCTTCTTGCTAATATTTCACTATCATTAGTTTCAGTATCAGTTAACTATATACTTATTTTCTGATTTTTCTGAATCACTTTGATCTTCTTGATTTACATTACACTTATTCATTTAGGTATTTATTTCATTGCATGTTTAGCATTTAGTAAGTCAGATGTTTAGGCTAAATGTTTATTAGATTGAATGAACGAATTTATCTGAATGATTACTAATATATATATATATATATATATATATATAATATAATATAATATAATATAATATAATATAATATCATATCTATCGTAAATGAATACATTCATTGAAAGTGAGTGATATATAAAGGAGAAGCAAAAATAAAATTAATTCTATTTCTATAATCTTTATTATTCAAGACTTTAGGGCTGACAATATTTTTTTGTTTTGTTTTTCTATCTTTAGCAGAAACAAATAAGTGCAAGTAATAAGTATTCAAAGTTTCATCGCAATCGTATGAGT
>JAPMOQ010023660.1:89197-101555 GCA_026543055.1 Argiope trifasciata
CACACACACACACACACACACACACACACACACACACACACACACACTGCAGTTTTGGGCAAAATCTGAATATGGGAAATCGTTATGTCTGTCTGTTCGATATGTGAAGGTGAGCATGGTTGCTGAAATCATATTCTGTCTGTAAGACATGTGAAGGTGAACATGGTTGCTTAAAATGGGTTGAATGGAAGAAGTTTGGTATAACGGTTTATTATGATAAAAAAAAAATGCATCACATTTTTGGCCAGCTTTATGAAATGGTTTATTGCTTGTTAGTTTACCAATTCTTGAGGGATGAAACGCACTTACAATATGTTAGATTATGAAATTTTGCTTGTATTTTGACAAAATTTGTAGTCATGTGTAAGATTTTCAATTTAGTAAGTTAATGTCAAAATATTGTAATATAATTTCTTTGTTACTATAAACTAATATGTCATGAAGTATGCAACACAAAATACCTCAATAAGTAACGAATAACTCGTTCTCTCTTTTTTTATTGTTTAAATATTGATAGTCATCTGCTGCTAGGACACAAGTCATGGGAATTTTCACAATTATAGGAAAGTTTAACATTAGAATAAGTCACGGATCAAATATTTATAATTCGTATATAAACTCAATTATATTCGTAAATAATTCTCAATTATTCACAATTCAATACTCAAACCTTTTATTAGACGCTCATAAAATATTTTTGACGATTTATTTCATAACTATCAGTCGATTAAGTGAAAAAAATGTTAGAGTTTACTGGTAAATTTTGAAATGCCAATGAATTGATTTGGTTTATTAATCTGTTAACCTATATGATACGGTCAAAGCCCGAAATTCGGCCAGTTCCCGAATTGACCGGTCAAATCGCACATTGGTTGGGGCGTGTGGCCAAGGTCCGATGTACTGGAAATGAATAGTGTATATGCGAATTTGGTTATGTTTATATTTATTCTAATATTGTTCAGGTAATTTGTGTTTTAGTTAAAGCAGCATTAGCGCTCTCTAAATTTAATGCACATTTATTCTAAAGGTTCAATAAATTCTGTAGGTAAAGTTCATATAATTTTTGTTTTTGAATTGAATCAAGAATTAATATATAAATACTTTAATATGCCCTTAGATCCTGAAAATTTATTATTCCTGATAATAACAGTAACAATAGATATTCGATAGTTTCTTAATATTGACAGGGAATAAATGTGCTACATGTAAGAATACCTAGAATTTACTTCGTATTATACCTAATATTCCTTTATTTCTTCTTTAAATTAATGTAGATCTTTATCCTGAGAGACATGCGCAGCATTTTAAAGTAAATTGAACAGCACTCATCCCAACTAAATGCGTACTAGATGGATAATCCAAAAAAAAAGCATATTTATAAAAAATATTGGTAGGTTTTTCGCCTTTTAGAAACTATAATTGTCATGTTGAAAGTTTCTAATGCACAATTTAAATATCGGAAGTGAAGAAAAATATGCCATGTAGTCCTCTAATGACATGTATTGAGTTGTGTAATTTCTTTTCGGGAAAACGGATATCCAAATATATTTTTCTATTTTTTTTTCCACTCGATTTGTTTTTATTCGATAATCTTTTATAGAAAAAATGAGTTTGAAAATGTGTGGAAAAACTCCAACGTTTCAAGTACTGAGAAACATCAAGTTTTGAAAAAAAATTATTCGATGTAAATGCGATGAAATTTTCGATTAGGTAATTTTAACAGTCTTTCTAGCAATATTAAAAGAGGAAGAGGTCGAGAAAGTTCCACGGAAGAAAGGAAAGAAGGGCTTTAAGAAATGGAATTATCGATAAATGTTTCTAAATGTTTGCACGCAAACGTATTCTAATCCTACCTGGTTTTTCTTACACTTTTCTATCGTTGTTTGAAAGAAAATGTGTGAAGTAGTTAATGGTTTTTCATGCAAATTGTCATTCAGGCAGATGAATAGTAGTTTCCGTTAGTCGCTTTCAACGCGATTTTAGATTTTTTATTTTTTTTATTATGGCTGAAGAAATATGCGAAGATAAATGGAATTTTCTTTGAGTTTTGAATTCTATACTTTTTTCCATGGAATTCCAATTAACAAATTTACAGTAAATTAAGTAGTATATATTAAAAAAATTCAATTCCGACTTAGTTTAAAAAAAGAAAAAAATATTTCAGTTACTTTTTATTAAATAATTACAATTAATATAAATATGTATATATGTTACCGTTTAAGCATACAATGCAGTTATTTCAGAGAATACCTTGTTATTCCATGAAATAACAGATCGTATCCGTTAAAGTGTGTAATATGTTATTAATTTGATACTTTAACTAGTTATTTCATAGAATAACTAGGTATTCTATAAATTAACCAATGAGAGACAGTTAAAATGTAAAATTAACAATTTATCTAAAATGAAATAACTAGGTATTCTATAAATTAACTAATGAGAGACAGTTAAAATGTAAAATAAATACTTTATCTAAAATGAAATAACTAGGTATTCTATAAATTAACCTTATGAGAGACAGTTAAAGTGTAAAATTAACAATTTATTTAATGAAATAACTTGGTATTCTATAAATTAACTAATGAGAGACCGTTAAAGTGTAAAATAAATACTTTATCTAAAATGAAATAACTAGGTATTCTATAAATTAACTAATGAGAGACCGTTAAAGTGTAAAGTAAACAATTTATCTAAAATGAAATAACTAGGTATTCTATAAATAAACCCTATGGTCTATCCCTATGGCCTGGAATCGTTCATAAATGCAGTAGGGGTGGAATGTAAATGTATTTGTGGTTGACATTTTGAGAGTATGGCGAAAAAATTTTTTCGTTGTTTTATGCTTTGCGATTTTTGCCGTCCTTCAAAAATTATTTTTATTTGAATTCGAAATTAACGTTTTTTTCCCTTTACTTTCTATATTGTTAAACAAAACGTATATGTACCTTATACTAAAAAGCGAGATTTATAATATAGATTATTTTACACTTTAACGGGCTGCAGATCGTTATTCTATGAAATAACTAGTTAAAGTGTCAAATTAATAACATATTACACACTTTAACGGACACGATCAGTTATTTCATGGAATAACTAGGTATTCTACACTGAAGTGACAAAAGTCATGGGATAGCAATATGCAAATATACAGATGGCAGTAGTATCGCAGCGAAAAAGTATAAATGCGCAGTTCGTTTTCCAGAGCTTTCATTTGTGTTCAAGTTATTCATGTGAACAGGTTTTTTTGTGATTTATGGTGGCACGACGAGAATTAAGAGACTTTGAACGTAGTATGTTAGTTGGAGCTAAACGCATGGGTCATTCCGTTGCGGATATCGTTAGTGAATTCAACATTCCAAGATCCACAGTATCAAGAGTGTGCCGAGAGTAAGAAATTTCAGGCATCACATCCCATCATGGACAGAGCAGTGGGAGACCACCTGCACTTAACGACCGAGACCACCGACGTCTGTGTAGAATGGTCAATGTTAATAGACACGCAACACTTCGTCAAATAACTGCAGGAATCAATATGAGACGTACGAGGGACCTGTCCGATAGTGCGGCGAAATTTGTCTTCCTTGGACTATGACAGCAGAAGACCGACTCGAGTACCTTTACTGACAGCACGACATCACCTGCAGCGACTCTCCTGGGCTCGTGAGCATATCGACTGGTCCCTAGACCAGTGGAAAACCGTGGCGTGGTCAGATGAGTGACGTTTTCAGTTGTTAAGAGCTGATGGTAGAGTTCGAGTGTGGAGCAGAGCCCACGAAGCCATGGATCCAAACTGTCAGCAAGGCACTGTTCAAGCTGGTGGTGGCTGCATTATGGTGTGGGCTGTTTTTACATGGCATGGACTCGGTCCTCTGGTGCAACTGAACCGATCATTGACTGGAAATGGTTATGTTCAGCTGCTTGCAGATCACTTGCAGCCATTCATGGACTTACGTACCCACACAACGATGGGATTTTTATGGATGACAATGCGCCATGTCACCGGGCCAGAACTGTTCGCCTTTGGTTTGAAGAACATTACGGACAATTCCAGCGCATGATCTGGCCACCTAGATCGCCCGATATGAATCCCATCGAGCATTTATGGGACATCATCGAAAGGTCCGTTCGTGCCCAAACTCCTGCACCATCCACACTTTCACAATTATGGACGTCTATACAGACAGCATGGCTCAATATTCCTGCAGAGGACTTCCAACGATTTGTGGACTCCATGACACGTCGAATTGTTGCACTTCGCCGGGCAAAAGGAGGACCGACACGATATTAACAGTCATCCCATGACTTTTGTCACTTCAGTGTATAAGATAACGGATTTCATACTTTAAGGGTAACATATACATATGACAGAGTCACAATATTAAGAGGCAAAAGAATTACATGCTTCGCCAATGACAATACTCATTCCTAAATTTATATCCTGCTATGTATTTTATATCAGAATTTTTTTCTCCCATATAAAACTAAAATGAATTAATTTATCAAAAAATATTGATTTTCGTTAGAATTGAATGCATTCTTCCCCGTCAATTAACAAAATATGTTTTTTTCTTTGCCTCTAAATTCACAAATTTACAGCAAAAACAGTAATATATATTTAAAAAATATTTTAGTTACTTTTTATTAAATAATTGCAATTAATATAGACATGTATAGACATATGACAGAAATACAATATTAAGTGGCAAAAGAAATTTTTTTCTCAGCAATTTACACACTTCGCCACTGACGATATTTATTCCTAAATTTATATCTTGCTAAATATCTTATATCAGAAATTTTTTATCCTATATAAAACTAAAATTAATTAATTTATCAAAAAAATATTGATTTTAGTTAGAATTGAATGCATTCTTCACCTTCACAAAAAAAAATACTGAAATCCTTGCATTTTACCGATTGAGCTACTGCCCGTTGATCTCAATTTTCATTACAAACTGGTAAAATTCTATTTGAATTGTTAAAAATTAATTAAATTTAATTAATGAATTGGTATTTGAAAAAAAAACTGTGTTAACATCAAGTGTCATCCATTACAAATTTATAAAAATATATTTGAACCTGAGTGGATGAATAAAAAGTATTTTATTAACGATTGAAAATTTGAACCAGTTGTATTAAGATCTATTGGAACAGTATGAACTAATAATAGGAAATTGAACAAAATGATAAGATTATTTGGCTAAAATTACTGTAATTTAAAAAATGACTGGATAAAAATTGTAATGAAATTATCAATACAGTAATTTTAACTACTGTATTTTTAGAAATAAGTTCTAACGAACTTTTCAATAAGATAGGAACTTGGATATTTCAGTTCCTTGTGGGTCGCGGTGGCCAGATGGTAAGGTCTCGGCTTCGTAGTCGGAGGGTTTCAGGTTCGAGACTCAATTCCACCGAGGAATGACGTGTGAGGGAACTCACTGCTAGTAAGAGGACCTGTAGTACGCCCAAGTGGATTTCGAGCATTGTCACAAAACCTAAAAATGTAACCAAGAACACGTAAAATAGACATATAATTATTACTAATCTGAATTAATTCATAAATTAAATGTCCTTCAATAATATTAAAAATTTTAAAGTTCTTAGAATTGTTCCGAATTTCAGCAATAAACTCTTCATCAGCTTCTGATGCAGGAACCGGTTGATTAGGATAGCTATTATCATCAAGAAATTCTGGTCCATTCCACCATAAGTCACACGTCATAAGTTTTTCTGGGTCTATTCCTCGTGATAAGATGTCAGCTGGATTTTGCTCCGAGGATACATGATGCCACTGGTTAATTCTAGTCATTTCTTGAATCGTCGCTACTCTGCTTTGGACAAATTGTTTTAAATCTATTGGTTGCTTCTGCAGCCACGAAAGTACAATAGTCGAATCTGACCAATAGTAGACACTAGCTACAGTAGTTTTGATTGCCGTCAAAACTTTTTTCATAAGTCTCGACAACAAGACTGCAGCACTCAATTCTAATCTGGGAATCGTCAAGCTTTTAATCGGCGCTACTCTTGACTTACTGGCAACTAACTTAATCTCAGTATTGCCTTGCTCATCACTTGATTTGCAGTACACCACTGTTCCATAACAACGCTCTGACGCGTCTGCAAAGCCATGAAGCTCTACACTACTTGGCTGGTCAAGGAATACTCTTCTGTCAATCGAAATTTCATTTAAAGCTCTGAGAGCAATTAGAAACCGATGCCATTCTCGATATTCCGATTCAGGAAGAACATCGCTCCAATCGATGTTCATGCGCCAAAGTTCTTGCATGATAATTTTGGCCTTAGCTATTATTGGACCCAGAAGGCCAAGCGGGTCAAATATTCTGGCAATAGTTGACAATACCTCTCGTTTAGTATACGACTGTTTCGGTTGGACATCTACTCGGAAAGAAAAACAATCTTCGTGAGAGTTCCATAGAACTCCCAACGTTTTTGTTCCCTCCTCTTTATCAAATTTATAACCATCTTCTGACGACCTAGACTTCTCAAAATTGGTATGCCACTTGTGTAATTTCAGTCCCGCTGACTGCATAGCTCCAATAAGTTGGCATTGTAACTCCTGGGCACCCTCTAACGTTGAAGAGCCACTGACTATGTCATCCATGTATGTATCATGTAGTAGAATTCCAGACATCAAAGGAAATCTGGAATTCTCATCTATGGCCAATTGTTTAAGAGTTCTTATGACAAAGGGAGCACAAGACGTCCCATAGGTGATAGTCTTCAACTTATACGTGGAGGGCTCATCGTCAAAATTTGTCTTCCACAGAATTCTCAGAAGATCACATTGGTCTGATTCGATGAGTATTTGTCGATACATTTTCTCTATATCTGCGGTAAAGGCAAATTTATGTCGCCGAAAACCAGTAATGATGGTGAATACGTCCTCAATAACTTCTCCTTTCATCAGAATGTCATTTAAGCTAATGCCGTTAGTTGTAGGAGACGATGCATTAAAAACAACACGAAGTTTAGTCGTCGGCTTCTCTGGACGAAAGATTCCATGGTGTGGTATATAATAAGAGGAAGATGGTTCAGTTGACTCATTAACCTTCTCCATGTGACCCAACTCCTCATATTCTCTCATAAAATCTGAATATAACGACAAATACTCTGAATCCCTTGTCAGACGATTCCACAACGAGTTAAGTCTTTTTACCGCAATTTCCTTTGAATGTCCCAAGCAAGACGGGTCCTCCCTCAAAGGCATTGTAAGCACATATCGACCCTCCTCATTCCTTCTATGGGTTTTTACAAAATGCTCTTCGCACAACAAGGCCTCCTGACTCTTAGTGACCTCATTATCCACATTTTCAACTTCCCAGAATTTTCTCATAGTACGATTCAAATCAACATCTATAATCAACCCACAATGAACTTTGTTCTCCCTCACCTCATCTACACTACCACTGGCAACATAACCAAAAACTGTATTCTGAAACAGCAACGATGAATTCAAATCTTGAAATTGTCCAGGTCTCAACAATTCATAAAATACTTCAGCTCCTAAAAGTATGTCTATCTTTCCTGGGATATTAAAACTAGGATCAGCCAGGGATGGAAACCTTAATACTTCCATATTTAAATCAATGACCTTGTTCGGGGTAACATCAGTAATTTTTTTTACTACTAACATCGACAATTCTCGCTCAAAGCTCCTATCCTTGTTTGTAACCGTAGTTTTTACACAATTATTAATCACCATAGTAGCGTCATTCACACATGAAACAATAATATTTATTTTTTCCAACTTCAATTGCAGTCGTTCTGCGCAAGCTTTCGTACATAAACAAGACTGACTTCCTACATCCAATAAACATCGAACCTTCACAAACTCTGAATATTTATTTCGAACCAAGGCACGAACAGTACTAAGAAGGACATTCTTATTTTGGCTCTTTTGATAACTCGTAGTAACTATCTTTGATTGGGCATTATCCGCCGTTTCCCTTAACGTTTGGTTTGGCGCTACTTCCTCGTCATAAACTGGTTGACGAATAGAAATATTTTCAAACAGTGAATTATTAGTACTATTTTCCTCTCGCGGAAAATGAAGCATTCGATTATGAGATCTGCCACAAAAACAATTTCTATTAGAGCGACAATCGCGAATTTTATGTGGTAACAAACAACGAAAACACAAAGCATTCCGTTTCACTACATCAACTCTTTCCCTTGCAGAAAGTCTCTTAAATTGGGGGCAGTTATAAAGAGGATGATTAGCACTATTCTTACACATAACACACTTTGAATTTTTTACTTCTGACACAAACACTTTAAAAACGGATTTATCAGAACGCCAATTTAGAATTTGCGATTTATTTCCCAAAATTCTTTTTGTATCCCCTGCCACGATCTTATTATTTATCTCGCTTTTACGTTTACTTTTCGATGATAAGAAAATGTCACATTCTCGACCGAGTTCATGAGGTTTAAAATAATTTTCACCTTGTTTTACCGCAATATGAGTCATTAATTCTCTATCAAGAGTTTCAAAAATTCTATCAGAAACGATAAGCTCTCATAGAGATTGGAAATCCTTCACTTTACGCAACTGGCAATAGTAGTTAAAAGATGCACTTAATCTGGATGCAAATTGAACAAAACTCTCGGACGGGGATTTTTGAGCTTTTTTAAAGTTATTTAAACATTCCTGAGGGGTGGGTTCAAATTCCTTTAAAACTAAAGTTTTAATTTTATTATAATCATTTAAATCTTCTTGATTAATGTAAACCAGTAAATTACCGACTTTTTCACCCAAATTATTCAACAGAATTTCTGCTTTCAAATTTTCCGAAACATTTTTGTTTTCGAATGCTTTTTCCAAAGAACTGAAAAATAAATTAAAGGATTCCGATTTACATGGTACAGGGATAGTTAAAGTTTTAATACTTTTTATTAAGCTTTCTAATTCAACACCCGATGAATTCGAATCCATGATTTCAGTATTTTGTATATTATTTAATGACTCGTTTTTAACCTTTGCTAACTCTATTTCTTTCTCTATTTGACTCAATTTTAACCTTTCTAGATCTAACTTCAATTCATTTTCCATTTGTTCTCTTTCAATTTTTTCCTTTTCTTGCACTATCTTTGCCTGATTATCGGCTATTACTTGATCTAATAGACCCCGAACTACTTCAGGCTGTGTTTTAAACACTTCACTTTTCTCAATCATCTCTCTCAACTGAATTACTTTCGCATTATCAGGAACGGAAAGCCCCAACTCTTCAGCGACAATCCGCAACTCCTCTTTCTTTAACTTAGTACTCAACGGCATGGTTGATATAAGTGAAAATAACTTTGACATACAACTTCTCACAAATTATATCTCTTTTTTACTGCTAATTTGCAATCACAAGTAAACTGCCGAATCGAACTACAACACACACTATGAATTCCAAAAATGAAACCAAAACCTTGTCAGACACACTATTTCCAAACTTAGATAACACTTTTCACAACAAAATACACAGACGGGATTTACCAATTCTAATCCGATGCAAGAGTTCTAAAACCAAACGAACAAGAAATCAACTTTATCAGCAATGCTACTTTCAAATATATTCCAAACTGCACACGTATTACATTGACAGAATTAACTAATCCTAAAGCAAAAGTAACTAAATTCTCATAACAATATCAACACACTACAACTATTTCTTACACAATATAATATCAATACAAAATTTCAAATTCGATTTCACATAAACAACAAATAATCCGCAATCAGATCACAATAATTATGAATATCTCACCTTAATCTCTTTATCCGAAATTGTATAACTGAATACTTCAACAAATATTTCCAAGAGATCACCTTATTAAATTCTATCGCATATATTGATCCTTTTGATTCCAACGAAAGTCAAACTAGCCATTCAAAATTCAAAAGGTCGCACCTCTTTCTCTGGCTCGCATACGGACCAAAAATGTTAATTCAAAATGTTATTTCTTCACTCAACACATCGACGGACCATATTACTACTCCTTATAGCACTTTCATTGGTTTAAGGATCTCTAAAATAATACTCTTCAAATAAAATCACACCAATTTAAAAAACAACCATCTTTATTAAAACACAATTATAAATTGATAGAACAGCATAGTAATATAAATATATACAGTTCACGTCACGTGATTGCATTGAGTCACGCGATTGAGCGAGATGGAGAAATGCGCGTGAACAAAATGTATATTCTAAAACGGCTGGGAAGTAAAATTCTATACTAATGATTGTTGGTCGTTGAGTGCTGATTTGTGTATGAAACAAATAAAATATATATTCTAAAAAGACGGAGAAGTAAAATTCAATACTATTGTTTGTTGGCCGCTGAGCGTTGATTTGTATATGAAATACATTTGACGCGTTGTCATGTTTAAACAATGAGTGGAATTACATGTCGGAATCGTTATTATTTTGAGCTTTATTGTTTTAAAATAAGTTAACAACTCTGTTGATATCGTCTAAAATATTATGTTCTGTTAGCATTCGGCTTAGGACTGCCATTGTGCATATCATGTTCAGAGAAAATCGCCTAAATGCTCTCAAAAATCAACAAGAATTAATTAGAAAATTTGGAAATGCATATAAAATAATCTAATTTTGAATTAATTTATCTTCCAATGTTCTAGAAAAAAACTAAATAAGATTTACGTTGTTAAATAAGATAATTTAAAGGAAAAAAGTGAATCAAAGAAACTGACATTGAGAGTAAAATTATTTACTTACTTTTACGTCTTAACCCAAATGATGGACATCTGTGTGCAATGGTAAAGATAGCCGCTGCAAAAAATAATACTCAATTAATATAAAAAACAAAAACTTTTAAGCGTATCAAAATTAATCCTTATAATGCCTTGTTACATGGTACAAAACATAATACCTCGTGACATTAACTTGTATAAACGAAAAAAAGTTCAATAAAATACTTGCAAAACTTAAGCTTAGCAAACACATTTAAAAGGAATTAATGCAAAGAATTCCCACAGATAAATAGCCCAAAGTAAATTTGCAATGTCACCTAAAATGGAAAAATAAAAGAAGAATTTCTTTTATCCTTGTATCCGAAAAAGAAGTTTTAAATGTTTCTTTTTAACTCTAGCATCCGAATGCGAATTTTTTCCGCCTTTTCTACTGCGAAAGGAGCAGTTCTTTATACTCAAACTGCAATTAATTCCAAAACAAATCTATTTCCGACATTTGTTTCAACCTCATGTCATAAATAACGTTTCCAAATCCAACACAAAAGACGATTTCGAGCACTAAAAATGTAAAGAAAGAGGAGTGGGACTAGCCTGGAATCGAATATACGGAAATATGTTGAAGAAAAAGAATTGAAAAGATGTAAAGAAAAAAAAGGAGACTTTAACGCCACCTGAACGAAAAAGTAGGAAAGTATTTCGCAATCGACCGTTGTTTTAAGTCACGTGGTTGGGGCATTTGATTGATGATTCCAGAGCGTAAGAAGATGTAAAAGGTTCATCTTTTTTTTCCCTTTTTTTTTCTTCATTGCTCTCTCTCTCTCTTTCTCAGACACAGGTTGAATTAATCACCGTCTTAATGAACTTTACTTGACGTATTTATTGACCATTCTGTCACCTGCTCATGAAATCATAGTCGCAATTCTTACTTTCAGCCATAAGAATGCATGCATTAACCTTGGTACAAACTTCTGTAACTAGTGGTAAATGACAGCAAAGTGCGGGTAGAAGGTAGCAAAATTATTTCTAGTGATGAAGCAATATTGAGATAAAAAAACATTCAGCTTTCTATTTTTCACTTGGCTTTTCCTTTCTAATCGATTATTAAATAAAAATATTTTTATTCATGCATTATATGAAACCATTAAGCAAGGCTGGGATCAGTGTGTGAAATGTTTGAGAAAGATTAATTGCAGAATAACAAATGATTCAATGCTTATCTTTTTCATGATTAAATATTTTTATCAGAGATCCCAGGTGTTTCGTTTCTAAGCTTTAAAATTTCCTCAAAGAGATTTTAAATAATATGTAAAAGGTCAAGGTGATTTTGAGTAGTATGGTGCGTAATTTAAGGCTATGAATTTCGTTTCTCAGTTGTAAGAATTTTTAATATTCGTTTCGCTTTACATAAAATGATTTTTTGATATACATTTTCAACTATTCTCAAAAGCATTTAAATGCCTGTGAAATATCGAAACTGTAAAAAATACAGAATTTCAAAACCGTATCTTTATGTGTTTAATACAAAGTACAAGCAACTGTGCTAATAATTTTCCAAACCTCTCCTGTGGAAAATGAGTACAAATCTCTTAGTTTTGCGAAAGTGTTCGATAATAGTCTACGTTCGCAAAC
>JAPMOQ010023660.1:128468-151739 GCA_026543055.1 Argiope trifasciata
GGACTTTCTAGTTGTGCTTCTGAAGCTAAAAGAAGGAAAAATGAAAACTATAATATACTTATTTTGGGAAATAAATAATCAATTTCAAAGTCTTAAATGAAATGTGAAATAAAAAAATCAAGTTTACTATCAATGACAAGAGGACAAAAAAATAAATGGATAAATAAAAGTTGAGATGATTTTTGTAAAGGTTTAATGTTTAGAAAGTGAATATAAATGCAGTCAAAAAGAAAAATTTATTAAGAAATTAGCAGCAAAAAGTTTTAAGATATAAATGTGGTGAATTTTAAGTATGTACGTTTATGATTTATTTTTAAAACAAGTTGTTGTATACTTTAAATGCAATTTTCTCAAAACTGAATTTTACTCATTTCTTGTACACTTCAAATCAAATAACACAAAACATTATCATATAACTATGAAATTTGATGGACTTTATACTATTTTCTAGGGAATGAACTAAAAGAATTTAGATGGAGTGAATAGTTTTTAATTTACTGCCTATTGTTTGAATAATAATGTCATAACTTGACAAAAAATTTCATGAAACATTTTTGACTGGCTGTAAATTTTTTATTTATTATTAGAACCATACGATTGCAGTTCATTATTTAGAGAAAAATATTTAGTTAATTTTGGCATAAGTCTTGTTAGGATGAGAATTATAGTTTTTAATGTAGCTAATTTGAAGTTTTATAGAAATTTATTTAAATTTATGCCATTAAATGCCAATTTTCAAAAAGTGTTGATGTTTATTTCAAATATTGACTTCTTATTACTGATTTCGAATAATCTTGAATCTAGAAATAGGGTTTAATTATATCTACACCATGTTTTTCACAAAAAGTGCACTGAACGTGTTCGGATACCTTAAAGAAGGGAAAATAAAACTCTAATATATTTATTTTAGGAAACAGATGCTAAACATAGTTTCTGTATGTGTTTAAAAATGTTTTTGGGCTTGAAGAGATTTTAAAAGGAAATTCATCGTGAAAAATTATCTGTAAATCGTAATGATGTAGTTTTAGGAGAATAATCATCACTACTAACGGTTTTAATTATAAAAATTTATTCTATAAAATCGACAAAATAACAATAAATATGAATTTAAGGTGTCCGACTACGCTCGAAGGTAATTTTTTGAAAAATTTGAATTTGTTCAAAATAATTTAAAACTTTGGTTTATAAATAAATTGTCAATTACAATACAAAATACTGCAACCTCAGCAAAATTATTTGAAAATATATTTTGAGAAATAGGGAAATTTGTAGTAAATTCTAATGAAATTGAATCAAAACGGTTAACATTCTACACAAAATTGTAATGCAGCAATCCTATTTTTCCTTGTACACAAATTATAGAATATAATGATGAATGAAATGAACCAGAATCTAAGAGAAGTTTTGAGATGCGAAGAAGTTATGGGTAAAAAGATACGTATATATGCATTTTTTCATAAGTTTACAACTCAATTTCTTTAAAAACTCCTATAAATGAAAAAGTATTTCACCAACAATAAAACTGTTGGTTCATTTCATGGCCCCTATTATTTTAAACACATGCTGAAATTTTTATGTAAATACCTCTATTAGTTTTGAGTATATCATGTTAACGACGGAGAAGTTTTATGAAAATTAAAATTTTGAGAAAATGGAAGCTAAAGACAAACTTTAGCTGAAAAATATGTGATACTGGTTGATAGATCAGGCCTTTCCTTTCCTAGAATTTTTTTTGTCGTGTCCGTGTTTTTCACGGAAAGGGAGTGCAGTAGCTTCTGAGGGTAAAGACCCCTGAGCACCCAGAGGACAGAAGTCTGACTTGTAGCTCACACACACGACACAACCCTTTTTAGGGGGCAGTCGAGCTCATTCATGCACTCATTCATCCATCCGCAAGTCAGAATTTAGATCCAAATCAGAGACCAACTCATCTCTCATTCAGTACCCCCAGAGGTATCGTTTTGTTATGGGAACTTGGAGGACTTTGCAGTCATGACCTATTTAACGTGCCCCAAGTGCCATTAGCCAACACGGTGGTCTTTGGACAAGACGAGGACAGAAGCCGCGACCTTTCGGATACGAGTCTGACGCTCTACCAACCAGGCTATCGCGGCCTTTTCCCTAGAAATGATAAACATATTTGGAAAGAGAAAAGTCTAAGCTACAAGAAATAACAATTATAAACAAAATTCACCAATGTGGTCGATGACCAGTGTGTTTAACATATTTGGATACCTTAATTGGAATTCGAAGACACAAATTTAAGCAATACGCTTAAAAAATAGTTGTTTCCAGTATCATTTAAACTCTAAGTGAAAAAGCTGTGTAATCTTAGAAAAAAATTATTTAGTTAGAATTTTTATATACATATTTAATCTTATGTTCCATTTGTGGAACAATTTCCAAATATGGACTCTGTACATTCATACACAGATGGCTCCTCTGACAAAACCATCACCAACGGGGGTGCCGGTGTGTTTTTAACTACTTCGGATGGTGATTCGCACCAGGGCAAATATGATGCCGGAAACATGACCTCTAACTTCACCTGTGAGCTAAGGGCAATTCTGGAGGCACTTAATATCTATAAGGCCCTTCCCGCTTCCGAGCAGGCAAAAGGCCTAGTAATCTTTTGCGACTTAAAGGCCGCCCTCCAAGCAATTCTAAAAGGACATTCTTCTTCCACCCAAGAAATCATCTCTTGTCCAAGATTTTCAGATTATTACAGAGACATGTGTCCTCCAGTAGATTCCCACACACGTTGACATAGAAGATAATGAAACTGCCAAGAAAGCATCTCT
The DNA here is from genome assembly GCA_026543055.1 of Argiope trifasciata. NCBI lineage: Eukaryota > Metazoa > Arthropoda > Arachnida > Araneae > Araneidae > Argiope > Argiope trifasciata. Next base: position 131,270 of record JAPMOQ010023660.1, read on the forward strand.
TGTCTTCAGATTATTAACAAGACATGTGTCCTCCAGTGGATTCCTGCACACGTTGACATAGAAGATAATGAAACTGCCAAGAAATCATCTCTTGTCTTCAAGATCTTCAGATTATTAACAAGACATGTGTCCTCCAGTGGATTCCCGCACACGTTGACATAGAAGATAATGAAACTGCGTATAGTTTGGCCAAGGAGGGCAGAGACCTCAACTCTAGCTGCTCTGATGTTTCTCTTCAGGATGCGAATGCAGTGGCCAGATATAAACATAGAGAAAAATCCATTCAGGCCAAGCATCTTCTCTCTGAAATAACTGCGAACAGATATACTATTAAAACCATAACTAGGCTGAGAACCGGACACCACAGGGGTATGAAGAACGATGGAGAGGGCATGAAGATCTATAGAAGCTGTGATCATTGTCCTGATACACAGCTTACGCCTACTCACATCTACGAGTGTCCGGCTATGAGCGCCAGCCTGAGAACGATTGGTGTACTGCCAACTATGATAGATCCGTATGGAGACAACATCAAGCAAGTCGCAGAAGAAATTTACAAAATTCATGGACATATTTAGTTTTGACTCTCATGGACACGACAAAAAAAATCTTATGTTTTATATAAGACTTATTGAAATAAATATCGTCATTGTTGAAAAAAGTTTATTATCAAGAATAGAAGCTGGTAAAGTAAGTAGTTATGTTACAAGGAAACCGACGAAACTATTTCTGAAGTGAAGATTATATCTTTTTTTAAGCTTGTTTACTTTATTCCTACCTTTTCCAATAAGATGCTAATGTAAAATATCGATTTAAAAATAAGATCGCAATGCTTTTATGCTAAATTAGATTCATTATTTTGGTTTTTATACTGATCACTGTAAAAGATGCATATATAACTTTATCAAATTTCTTGCTTAGCGAAAATATTGATTTCAGAGAAGTGCACGATGACAGTAAATATGCTTTAAAGATATGAGAGCATATATTCTTCTCATCATATTATAATCATACTTCTTATCTATCAGTAAGAATATACATGAAAGCTCCTGGAACGAGATTAAAATTTTTGTTGATATATTTGAAATATATCTTAGGTAGTACTTGAATCCAAGACTGAAGGGAAGTTTCTTTTTCAAAAAGTGATTTTGAAATGGATATGCCCATCTACGTCGTTGATATTTTGTCCCTAATAAATTGTATAAACAGATATTGCCCATAATCTCACATCTAAGTGATTAATCAAGTTAAATTTTTGCATATGTATATTTACATTTATTGCCATTTCAATTTATCTTTTCTTAATAATATCCAGTTTATTAAATCGTTTTTCTTCAAAATACACTTTGTAAATCGCTGTAAATACCACTAATGGAAGGAAGAAATACTAAAGCATATATTATACTCTTTTTATTAAAAAAAGGATTTCGTTTTCCGTCAAACTGAAATTCTTTGTTAATTGAGTGGTTTTGAATAAACCGAAAGTGAAAAATGGATGAAATTTATATTAAATAGAAAATACAACGGTTCATAAACTGAATTATTCAAATTTTATATTTAATCTATATTTTACTCAAAAAAGCCTATTGGTTAGCTTCAAAATTATAAAGAAGATGTAATAAAAAACTATGTTAGATATGCAGTTATCGAATAAATGAATTTATCGTGCATCCTTATACTAGATAGCACCCCCAACCAGTGAGGGCTCCTCATAATTGAGGATGAGAAGCTTCCGTCATGGTGGTTAGATGTCGCCAACCCGATGGGTGCAATAATAGGTGGGGGTCTGACCCTCCCATTGAAGAAGGGACGTCTTCCCTACTGGAGGGTTGTACTGTGTGATGGCCACTAGGACTCAACCACAGTTCCAGCCAGTGTTGCTGTTGCGACGGTCCGGTCATTGTAACATTGGTTCGGTCATACCACGTATCCAGATACACCATGGATACGTGATGTCTCCGTGTGTCCTCGAGCAGGTCGAAGGTCAGTTACATGACTTATAATAGATAGCATCCAGTGGGGAGCTTCTCATAATTGAGGATGAGAAGCCTCCGGCATGAAGGTTAGATCTCGCCAACCAGGTGGGTATAATAATAGGTGGCGGTCTTCTTCTTGCATGCAGCCAACCACCCCGCCACCATTGAAAATAGCAGTATCGACAGGATTTGAATACTGGCGGGAACAGTGGTCGAGTCTTAGAATCCATAACGCGGTACAACCCTCCCCGTTGGGATTACGTCCTGTAATAGGTGGGGGTCTGACCCTCCCATCGATTACGGGACGTAATTTCTACTGGGATGGTTGTACCGCGTTATGGCCTCTAAGACTCGATCACAGGTCCCACCAGTGTTGTTGTTGCGGCGGTCCGGTCATTGTATCATAGGTTCGGACACATCGCTTATCCGGATACAAAACGGATACGTGGTGTATCCGTGTGCCTTCGGGCGGGTCGAAGGTCATTTATATGACTTATACTAGATAGTGTCCCTCGGGGAGCTCCTCATAATTGAGGATGAGAATCACTCGGCATGCTCAAACTGTATGTATAAAATGCCTTAGAAAAAATGCTGTGAAAGTCATACAAGCAGATATAAAAAAGCCAATTTTACTCATTGTCATTTTATATATATTTTTTATATAATTGTTTAGTTTTACGTTATGATATCTTCTATATACCTTTATATATATTATAAAATAATCTTTTTTTCAAGAATATTATACATTGTAACGTGTAATTTAAAAAGAAAATGTATGTTTCAAAGCACTTTCTTTTTTCAATGATAATATATTTGAAACATTTCCAAAACATATCTATATCTATATCTATGTCTATGTGTCTGTCTGTCTGTCTGTCTGTCTATCTATTTATCTATCTATCTATCTATCTATTCTATATATATATATATATATATATACAGTGTCTCACAAAAGTGATGGGACACTTGTGCTTTACAAAAGGAAAATGTAATAAAATAAATAAATAAACATGTACAAAAAATTTTGGGGTGTGTTTTATATTTAAAGTTAGTAACATTATTACATTATATACATTTTGTCAAAATATTAAAATAAATTTAATAAATTATACAGTTATTTAGAAAGGAGCGAAAAAACGGCTAACATAAGTGATGGGACACTTACTTTTCCATCAAATATTTATCCAAAAATTTTACTTTTTAAAAGGTTTTTATATATTTTTTATTTCCTTTTACTTTTAAAACACGATTTAATCTTCTTGGGATGGATTTGACTAATTTTTCTGTGATCTCTGGAGTGATTTTACCCCATTCTTCTTGAAGCACCGATTTTATTTATTGTTTTGAAGAAATGGTGTGTTTGCGAATTCTTGATTCTAATTCTTGCCAAATATTCTCTATGGAATTTAAGTCAGGAGATTGTGGTGGTGTTTTTATTATTTTAGGACAGTTATACAGCAGCCAGAGTCTAACGTTCAAAGCAGTGTGCTTGGGATCATTATCCTGGTAGAATTTAAAATCGTTATGAAGGTTCAATTTTCGTGCTGAAGATTTCAAATTTTGCTTTAAAATGTCGATATACTTGTATTGATCTATTATACTGTCAATAAAAACAAGATTACCGACTCCAGTGGACGACATACACCCCCATACCATAACTGCTCCTCCACCATGTTTTACTGTTGGCACCAAGTTCTCTACGAAATTCTTCCCTGGGTTTTCCCACACCAAGATTCTACCGTCAGAACCAAATATATTAAATTTACTCTCATCAGCAAATATAACTTTATTCCAGAAATCAGAATTCTTATTTATGTAGGATTTTGCGAATGCCAGTCCGAGTTTTCTATTCTTTTCTCTTACGAAGAATTTTTTCCTGGCTACTCTACCGTGATATCCAGCAGATCGAATTACTCTTCTAATAGTCTCAGGATTAGCAATTACTCTATACAATGCTTGTAAATCAGCAGCAACTTTAGGAGCACACATTCTTGGATTTTTTTTAATAATTCGAACAATAATTCGCTTTAATCTATTAGATAGCTTTGATGGTCTGCCAGGTCTTCTTTTATCCTGAATCATATGATTCTTTTTATATCGTTTAATGATGTTGAAAACTGTTGAATGACTCAAATTAACTGTTTCAGCAGTTTCTCTAATAGATTTTCCACGTTCAGTATGCAAATTAATAATTAATTTTCGAATTTCAGGCGAAGTTTCTTTTTGTTTAGCATTTATGGCTGCAAAACACGAAAATTCCAAAGCAATCTGGAGAGAAATACTGCAGAGGATTTTATAAATTATTGCCAATTGCTTTTGAGTAAAAATAAAAACCCCAAAAATATTTTTATTGCTTATTTCAGACGATTTTTGTTGCGTATCTAATGGTGTCCCATTACTTATGTGAGCTAATTTTTGCTCCTTTCTAAACAATTATATATTTATTAAATTAATATTTTAATATTTTGAAAAAATGTATGTTATGTAATAATTGTTACAAAATTTAAGTATGAAATACACCCACAAAAAATTTGTGCATGTTTATTTATTTATTTTATTGCATTTTCCTTTTGTAAAGCAAAAGTGTCCCATCCCTTTTGTGAGACACTGTATATATATATAATATGTATATTGGCAGTTTTTCATACTAATACATTCGGTAGAAAATTTAATTTGAATGTAAAGGAAATGTGGTCTCGTAGACCGCACCTCCCCAGTTAAGTCCTCAAATTTCTCCTCCCTATATATATGTCTGATTTTCCTAAGCCAGTTGCTTCAATGTAATGCAGATTAGAAGTTTTTTATATCCTTTATTCTGTTTTCTTTTAATTCAAAAGTACTACAGAATGAATCCAAAAGATCGACTAATTAAAAACATTCCATTTCAAATACATCAAAGAAAATAAATAGAATCTTTTGAAATAATTGGTCGAAATTCTCCTTAGTTTAACCTCAACTCTGTTGGGAAAGACAACTTGAGCCTTACTTATCTTTGGCGGGATTTGGCCTTAGCTTTTTGGCACGAAAGTTAGTTTTTAATAAAAAAAAATGAACCACTCAATGAACCGGGATAAAAAGTACCCTATGTTCCATTATTGACTATAATGTATCTTTGCACTAAATTTCATCGAATTCTGTTCTGCCGTTCATGCGTGATTGAGAAACAAACATACATCTATTTATCCAAACTTTCACATTTATAATATATACCTTAAGGTATCCGACTACGTTAAAAACACCGATAATCGTTGACATTGGCGAATTTTTCTTCTTAATGTTATTTCTTGTACTTAGGACTTTCCTCTTCCCAAAACAATTTACCTCTTCTAGAAAAAGGAAAGCCTGACCTACCAATTAGAGAATTTTAAATAAATTCTATTTTTTTAAGTTGAAATTTGTCTTTTACTTCAGTTTTTGTCAAAATATTAATATTCATAAAAATTCTCCACCACTAAAATATCTCAAAAACTAATAGAGGTTTTTACATAAAAATATCAGCGTCCATTTTAAATAATATGGTCAATGAAATGAACCTAAAATTTTATTGTTGGTGAAATACTTTTTCAATGATAGAGGGTTTTAGAAAAATTAAGTCTTGAATTTATGGAAAAAATGCATGTATACGTATTTTTTTAACCATAACTTCTTTAAATCTCGAAATTTTTCTTAGATTTTGGTTGATTCCATCCATCTTTATATTCTATAACTTGTGTGCATAGAAAAATAGGATTGCTTCATTGCACTTTTGTGTAGAGTGTTAACCGTTTTGGTCGAATTTCATTATAATTTAAATCCAATTTTCCTATTTCTCAAAATCTATTATATTTTCAAATAATTCTGTTGTATTTATTATATTTCGTATTATAATTGATAATTTGTCTAAAAACTATTGCTTTAAGTTATCCGATTATGTTCGAAGGACAATTTTTGAAAAATTGGATTTATTAAAAACTATTAATGATTTTTACTTGTATTGTCTATTATAAACACCACAAATGCAAAAAAATGAAAACTATAATATATTTTGAGAAATAAAAAAATTGTAGTAAATTTTAATGAAATTGAACCAAAACGGTTAACACTCTACACATAATGGTAATGCAGCCATTCTATTTTTCTTTGTACACAAATTATAGAAAATAATGATGAATGAAATGAACCAAAATCTACGAAGCACTTTGAGATGCAAAGAAGTTATGGGTCAAAATATACGCACATATGCATTTTTTTCATAAATTCAGAAATTAATTCTTTTGAAAACTCCTATAAATGTTAAAGAATTTCACCAACAATATAGGTTTTGGTTCATATTGTTTAAAATACACGCTGCAGTTTTTATCGAATTAGTTTTTGAGATATCGTGTTAACGGTGGAGAATTTTTACGAAAATTAAAGTTTTAAGAAAATTGAAGTTAAAGATAAATTTTAGTTGAAAATATGTGATCCTGGATAATAGGTTAGTCCTTCCTTTTCCTAGAAAATATGAACTTTTTTGGAAAGACGAAAGTCTAAACTACAAGAAATAGCAATTAAAAAATAAAGTCTCCAATGTGGTCGATAAACAGTGTTTTTAACGTAGTCGGATACCTTAAATAGTTTTTTTTAAATCCAATTTTTCAAATTTTTTCCTTCGAACGTGACCTTGGATATTAGGTTAGTCCTTCCTTTTATTAGAAAAGATGAACTGTTTTGGAAAGAGGGAAGTCTAAACTACAAGAAATAGCAATCAAAAAATAAAGTCTCCAGTGTGGTCGATAAACAGTGTTTTTATAGTAGTCGGATACCTTAAATAGTTTTTTAAAAAAATCCAATTTTTCAAAATTTTTCCTTCGAACGTAGTCGGATAGAGTTAAATCCGATGTTTTGACATGTCTAGAAAAAGGTGAAAAAAGGAGTCAAAGTTTCCAAATAAGAAAGAAAATTTAGACCAGTTTCGATTCTTTCTGCAAGTAATTAGCCGAATGGGAGACGAAAGATGTTCTTCTCTTGATTGTTATGTTTAATGTTCCTTTTACGGGAAGAAAAGGGAAATGCGTAACATTTGGCAGCAAATCCGCGTTTAGTGCACAACGTAAATGGAGATTCTTGGCCGAATATGGGGGGTAATCAAACTACTTTATGGTAGAAAGAAAGCAGTTGAGACTGCAAATTTCATTAGGAAGAAAAAAGTTTTTCTTAGTTCTAGGGATACATAATAAGTTTTTTTTTTAATTCACAGTTTTTCTGTTTTGATTTATTAAGATATCCGACTACGTTAAAAACACTGGTTATCGACCACATTGGCGATTTTTTTTTTTTATTTCTTGTAGTTCAGACTTTCCTCTTTCCGAAACGGTTCATATTTTCTAGGAAAAGGAATACTTGATTTAGCATCCAGGTTCACATAATTTTGAGTTAAAATTTGTCTTTAACTTTAATTTTCTTAAAAAATTTCCTCCATTAACGTGATACCTCAAAAACTAATAGAAATATTTACTTAAAAACTTCAGCGTGTGTTCTAAATAATATGGGCAATGAAATGAACCAAAAGTTTGATTGTTGGTGAAGTACTTTTTTCTTTATAGGTGTTTTCAGAAAAATTAAGTTGCGAATTTATGGAAAAAATGCATATAAAGCTGTATTTTTACTCATAACTTCTTTATATATCAAAATTTTTCTTAGATTTTGGTTCATTTCATTCATCATTATATTCCATAACTTATGTACAAAGAAAAATAGGATTGCTGCATAAAAATTTTGTGTAGAGTGTTAACAGTTTTGTTTAAATTTCATTAAAATTTACTACACATTTTCCTATTTTTCAAAAAATGCTATATTTTCATATAATTTTGTCATATTTATAGTGACTTTAACTACGTTCGAAGGAAAAAGTTTGCAAAATTGGATTTAAAAAAAACTATTTAGGGTATCCGGCTAAGTGGAAAGGAAAATTTTTGAAAAATTGGATTTGAAAAAAAAAAATATTTAAGGTATCTGACTACGCTAAAAACACTGGTATTCGACCACATTGGCGATTTTTTTTAATTGCTATTTCTTGTATTTCAGACTTTCCTCTTTCTAAAACAGTTCATCTTTTCTAGGAAAAGGAAGGCCTAACCTATCATCCAGGGTCACATATTTTTCAGCTAAAGTGTATCTTTAACCTCAATTTTCTCAGAAAATTAATTTCCATAAACATTCTTCACCTCTAACATGATATCTCAAAAATTGATAGAGGTGTTTCCATAAACATTTCTGTGTGTGTTTTAACCCCTTCCTTCTCGCTCCCGTGAAAATGACGGGGTGATATTTCTACCTCTATTTCTCGCGCCCGTGATATTTCTGGGCTGGCTTATTCAAAAGTAATGAGCCAAAAATATTAAAACAATCTATTTTTTATGCCCGGAATCATGTTTATTTCTCAAAATATACAGCAGATGGCTGCCCTAGACTATTTGTTATGTTTTTAGAGATAGTTCATTTATTTTAAACTAGATGTCAGCAGAAAGGAAACTCGGTACTATTGTCCTGATAGTGTCCTCAGTACTATTGCCTATGCATCTCATGCTTTAAAATTTATCACACAAGAAAAAATGACTAGTATTTATTTACATTATGTGTAAATGCAGTAAAATTATGTTTGAATGCTTAAAACACATATTTTTTTTTATTTTATCTCTTTGTAGGAAAGCTAACATTCAGTCATAATAACCCTGAATGTTGGCTTTTCCGATTTTTTTTTTAAATTTCAAGCTAAAAATGAGCTAAAAAATTAAAACTGAATGCAAATATTGTACATACACTCAGTTTTGTATAAATTTCTTAAATAAAAAATAGGCCCTTTTATGACCATTTTCTTCAAAATGATGCGACCGTTAAGGGGTTAAATAATATGGGCAATGAAATGAGTCAAACGTTTTATCGTTGATGAAATTTTTTTATCATTCACAGGCATTTTTCGAAAAATTAAATTGCAAATTTATGATACAAATGCATATAGGCGTATATTTTTACCCATAACTTCTTTGCATCTCAACATTTTTCTTAGATTTTGCTTCATTTCATTCATTATTGTATTCTATAACTTGCTTAGAAAGAAAAATAGGATTTCTGCATTAACATTTTGTGTAGAGTGTCAACTGCTTTGGTTAAATTTCATAAAAATTTACAATAAATTTTCAATTTCTCAAAATATATTATGTTTTCAAAAAGTTTTTTTTGTATTTATAGTGTATATAATGGACAATACACCTAAAAACCATAAATGGTTTCTAAAAAAATCCAATTTCTCAAAATTTCCCCTTCGAACGTAGTCGGATACCAGTTTTTTTAGAAACAAAGAGTCATTCTTTTACAAATATGCTATGAAATAATATGAATGAAAATTTGCTGTCGGACTTTAAGGTATCCGACTAAGTGCGATGGAAAAATTTGATTTTATAAAAACTATTTCTGATTTTCAGATGCGTTGTCAAAAATAAACACTAGAAATACTAAAACAATTATTTGAAAAAATAATATAGTTTGAGAAATGGCAAAATTTGTAGTAAATTTTAATGAAACTTAGCTATTCTCTATAAAAATTGTAATGCAGCAATCCTATTTTTCTTTCTAATCAAGTTAGAGAATAGAATGATGAATGAAATGAACCAAAATCTAAGAAACATTTTGAGACTCAAAGAAGTTATGGGTAAAAATATGCGCATAAATGATTTTTTCCATGAATTTACAACTTAATTTATTTTTAAAAACACCTATAAATGAAAAAAATTTCACCAACAATAAAACTTTTGGTTCATTTCATTGCCCATATTATTTAAAAAACACGATAAAATTTTTATGTAAATACCTCTATTAATTTTTGTGATATCATGTTAAAGGTGGAGAATTTTCATAAAAATTAAAATTTTGATATTATTGAAATTAAATACAAATTTTAGCTGAAAAAAATATGTTACCCTGGATGATAGGTCAGGCCTTCCTTTTCCTAGAGAAGATGCACTGTTTTGGAAAGAGAAAAGTCTGAACTACAAGAAATAATAAGGATTTTAAAAAACTGCCAATGTGGTCGAATAACCAGTGCTTTCAACGCAGACGGATACCTTAAGAACAGGAAAATTCGAATGTTTGTCACATAGATTTTGTTAATTCAAAATCTTTTTTGAGTTAATTCATCTTTCTGATAATATATTTTTACGTTTAATACAAACTCTCATAAGAATGTTTTCATCATTTTTTACCCGGAATGTAATATTAATCATACCAATTTTGAAATTCCACTATTTATTTTTCTTTTCTATAGGCCGTGGTGGCCTGGTGGTAAGGTATCGGCTTCGGAATCGGAGGGTTTCAGACTCGATACTCGATTCCACCGAGGAATGTCGTGTGAGGGAGTCTCTTGCACGTTAAATCTATCAGGCCAAACGTTTTCCAGCTGGTGTGCTCTGGAGGCGGGGGGGGGGGGGAGAATGCCTGTTCAAGTGTCGTCCTCGTCTTCTGACCATGGTTCAAAGTTACGAGGTCCATCCCAAAATAGCCCTAGTATTGCTTTATAACGGGACGTTAACACATTAAAGGCGGGAGTCCTAGTACTACGATTTGATCCGCTTTTGATACTTTCGTCAAGATCTCCCGCCTTTAATGTGTTAATATAACTAAACTAAACTAAAAATCTTCTTTTCTATTCCATTATTAATGAAATAATAATTATTTTATGTCTAGTAATAAGATTTTTCAATGAGGAAGAATAATTTCATTTTCATTTGTCACAAATTTTGCATTGTGACGTATGGCTACTGAGTGTATACATTCTCATTAAGAATGAGTATTCAACGATGAATTTTCACGTCAGTGATCAGAGTAAAATTGGAGATACTATTATTATATGCAATGGTAAAACGAAATGAAAAAGTAACATATAAGCAAAGAACATTATTTCATTTAACAAAATATAACTACGATTTTGGGTGGTGGTGGGTCTAATGCCACTTGGTCATACCAAGCCCGAATGAGCAGAGCTCTTTCGAATGAAGGCAGAGGTGTTACCCATTCGTTGTTAACGAGCACCGGTAAGATGAAAGTACGACTTTGCCCGAACACACACGACACAACTCTTTTTAAGAGAGGTCGAACTCATTCATACACTCATTCATCCATATGTAAGTCAGAATTTTTATTTAAATCGGAGACCGACTCCTCCCTGATTCAGTACCCCCAGAGGTATCATTTGTTATGGGAACTTGGAGTACTTTGCAGTCACGACATATTTAACTCGCTCCAACTGCCAATAGCCAACATGGTGGTCTTTTGTCCCAGACGAGGGCAGAACTCACTACCTTTCGGTTCAGAGACTGACGTTCTACTAACCAGGCTACCGCGTCCTACTACGATTTTAAGGGATATCACAGAAAGATGTGAAGTGTTGTCTACCACCTTCAACACAAAAATTGTATTTAGTTCTTCATACAATTTCATAGTTCTCGAAATATACTAGCATCTATTGGACTGTCCCTTAGATTCATGTTAAAGATTTTCCTTTTTTGTCAAGAGGTGTATTACACAAGAGGTTCTACCTATGTTTGTATTAAAAAGTTTCAAAAGAGTAAATGCCCGGAAGTGTTGCAGGCCAATGAATGCAAACGCAGAAAAATAAATGCATTTATATTGGTAAATTGGTACGTTTTGGTACGGAGAAATTGGTATGGTTTACCACTATTTAATGGAATGTATAGAGGTCTCAGAGTTAAGGAAAAACCGGAATTTTGTAACTAGTGATTTAAGTACAATACTGATGGTACCAGGTCATCTCAAAACCCTGAAGGATATGATGTTAAAGACTGATAGTTTCATTCCAACTGTTTGAGAGTGTGCAGATGGGGAGATAGACAGTTATTAACTACCTCGAAAGGAATGTTAGTTTGACTGATCAGTCAATCTAAAGTTGGACTACTTATTCAGCAGTCGACCACAACAAATCCTGTCGATACTGCTACGTTCAGTGGTGGCGAGGTGGTCGGCTGTATACAAAAAGAAGGCTAATGAACGCAAATGATTGTCCAAATTTCATCCTTCAAAATTTAGCAAATGTATTTAATATTGTCCAAATGTCGTGCATAAATATTTCTGTACGTTACACTTGAAGCAGGTCTGAAAATCAATATGTTATTTCAATAAATATTGGACCTTTGGGTATTCAAATGAAATGTCAATGGATAATACTGATAAATTAATCAGTCAATTGATCAGTATTATTCATTGATATTAATTCTGATTAGTCACTCATTAATCAGTATGAGGCGTCAATACTGATCAATCAATGACTTTGTTTTTCTGATGATTTTATATAAAAAAGGTTCTCCTGAATCCAAAAATGTTCTGTTATCAAAATATTTTATTGCATTTATTTTTAGTTTAATTAGTTAAAATCATGCCAAATAATTCAGAGTAAATGTTTTAAATTTTATGGAGATATAGAGAATAATCAATGCTAATATCTATATGCTAAATTATCTAGAGTAATCTATATGCTAAATTTACGAAATTAAAATGAATCAAGAAAAGTTTCCTAAATTACCTTAAAAGTTTCCCAAAGGAACCTTGTCAAGCACGTATATCCGGTTGGTAGTGACATGTGATCTAGAGCGAGAGTATTCGTTTCCACCGGCGATGTATGAAATGTGCTTTTCTGAAAGTTTTCGTCAACTTAAAACATATACTATATTGTTTTATAATAATAAACTAATATCTGACATTATTTGTTAATACTATTTCCTTTTCCTCACATATTTAATATATTTTGTTTTTTTTTACAAATGTTTGAAATAATGCTTTACTATATGATATCGTGTTCTTTTATTACTCCTGACATCCTAAATTTGAACCGTTAATTCAGAATCAATCATTATAAAATTTTCGTTCACATTAAAAGGAAAATTTAGCACAAAGTTAATTTAATATCTTATAAATGAATTTATAATTAATAAAAGCTTAGTATAAAACGGATCAAAAATTGCTTTATTTAACGTATATTTATCAATTACTTATAATTAATGGTTTAGTATGAAATGACGCAGAAACTGCCTTACTTGATAATTATATATCAATTACTTCGTCATCAATTACCATAATTCCTTTTTCTATACTTTCTGTATATTTGTGAATCGAATTTCATGGTTTAGACGAAGAAATCTTAAAATGATTAAAATGCAAACGCGGTTTTAAATGGCTTATACTGAAAGTAAATCTTCAAATGCCGTTTTAGACCAATGGAAATTAAAAATGAGTCCAGAACTCTGTTTCCTAATCTCTGTTTGGGAAGTGCCAACAATGAATATAACGTTTGCTTAAACTTCATGCATTTGCTTAAACACTTTCATGCATTTTGCTTTCGTTTCGGTACCGCTCTCAAACATTATTAATTGTTGATTAATTTTCATTTTGTGAAATCTTCTTTTCTCCAAGGAAATTTAGCATTTACAACTTTTCTAAAGTTTAAAAGTATAAAATAGTCATAAATTAGAAGTAACTTTAATCGTCATGAATACACAATTAATGTTACGTTTGCTTAAACTTCATGTATTTTGCTTTCGTTTTGGTACCGCTCTCAAACAGTATTAATTGTTGAATAATTTCATTTTGTGAAATCTTCTTTGCTTCAAGGAAATTTAGCATTTACAACTTTTCTCAAGTTTAAAAGTATAAAATAGTCATAAATTAGAAGTAACTTCAATCTTTATAAATATAACATTTGCTGAAACTTCATGCATTTTGCTTTCGTTTTGGCACCGCTCTCAAACAGTATTAATTGTTGATTAATTTCATTTCGTGAAATCTTCTTTGCTTCAAAGAAATTTAGCATTTACAACTTTTCTAAAAGTTTAAAAGTATAAAACAGTCATAAACTAGAAGTAACTTCAATCGTTATGAATATGCAATGAATATAACGTTTGCTTAAACTTCATGCATTTTGCTGTCGTTTTGGATTTGCTTTCCAACAGTATTATTTGTTGATTAATTTCATTTTGTGAAATCTTCTTGCTTCAAGGAAATTTAGCATTTACAACTTTTCTAAAAGTTTAAAAGTATAAAACAGTCATAAATTAGAAGTAACTTCAATCGTTAACAAAAGAGACACAGCTCCGTCTTTATGCTGTGTAATTAACTTCTCTACTTATGCTGTTGCACAATCCATTATTCTTACACTTCAAAGGAACACTATTATCTTCTTCCGAACTTGCATTAATAGAACTACTGCTTGTGTTCACAAGTAACTTGATTAAAATACTCGACAAAGATAAGTGGATGGCCTTTAATGAAGTACTCTGATAAGATTATCTGATGGCTAATTGGACTGAAGTCCAAGCCATCCTTTCAGTTTAGGGTTAGCCTTGGACGGAGTTCATCGCATCTTTGTTGTTCACTTATTACGAGGTCGAAGTTTACATTGTGCTATTTTAAGTTTAGTGAATCAAGATTTTGCCTAGTTTTTCTTTTGTCGGCCATTGTGTAGACAGATTTTGCTAGATTGCTTATTTAGAGATAGTTGACTCTAAGCAAAGCATTTTTGGAAGCATACCTGTGCATTAAAATTATGAATCTCTAACCTCAAACTCAAACAACTAATTAATTTCAGTATTCCAAATTGTCTCTGGAGAATGAGTATTTAAAACTCGACAGAATATCCTAAAGGAACTTAGCAAGGACACAAAATCCACCATGAAACGTTTGTAAATGCGTCTTTTGAGCTAGATTCTTCAAAGGAATTCATTTTCAACTGTGACATAATGTATTTAAATGGAGCATTGCTACTAAAGAAGAACAAGTTTAGTTGTATTAACGTACCGTTTTAGCGCAACATGACGGCTATTTTGGGACGGACCTCGTAATTTTGAGCCAAGGTCAGATGATGAGGATGACATCCGAATTCCCCCCCCCCCTTACACCACACCACACCAGAGGGAGGACGTTTGGCCTGACAGATTTAACGTGCAAGGGACCCCTCCCTCACACGACGGTTCTTCGGAGGATTCGAGTCTCGAACCTGAAACCCTCCGGTTCCGAAGCCGAGACCTTACCACCAGGCCACCGCGGCCCCTTAAAAAAGAACTACAAAAAAAATCATAAACATATACATGAATTCAAAGATGCCATTTAAAAAAATAATTATATATTCTCCAAATAAAAAAATGTAGGCCCATCTAGAGAGTAATGTCTATCTTTGGTGGATTTTTCTTTAATACATGTTCTAAAAGAAAATATTCCTTTTGGATGCTTTTTAGATTAAGGTATCCGACTACGTCAAAAACAATGATTATCGTTTTAAAATTCTTATATTTCTTGTAGTTCAGACATTTCTCTTCCCAAAACAGTTTATCTTTTCTACGAAAAGGATAGGCCTGACCTATCATCCAGGGTCACATATTTTTCAACTAAAATTTGTCTTCCACTTCAGTTTTCTCAAAACTTTAATTTTCACGAAAATTCACCACCGTTAACATGATATCTCAAAAACTAACAGAGATATTTGCATAAACATTTCAGCTCGTGTTATAAATAATACGGTAAATGAAATGAACCAAAAGTTTAATTATAGGTGAAATACTTTGCCATTTATAAGGGTTTTAGAAGAATTAAGTTGTGATTTTATGAAAAAAAATGCTATATACGTATATTTTCACCCTTAGCTTCTTCACATCTGAAAAGTGTTCTTAGATTTTGGCTCCTTTCATTCATTTTTATATTTCATAACTTGTGTACGAAGAACAATAGGATTGCTGTGTTACAATTTTGTGTACAGTGTTAATGGTTTTGGTTAAATTTCATTAAAATTTAAGACAGATTTTCCCATCGTTCAAAACATATTACATTTTCAAAAAATTGTTTTTGTATTTACAGTGTTTATTATTGACAATACATTTAAAAACCATAAATAGTTCCTATAAAATCCAATTTTTCAAAATTCTTTCTTCGAACGGAGTCGGATACCTTAAGCAGGCGTAATTTAGTTCCAATTAAAAAATCTCTAAAACATCATGTAGTAGTTTCTAATCTTTGCATCAGTTTTTATAAAAACACGTATTCGTGACAAATAAATGCTTGTAGAATAAGCATGGTTCAATAGTGTACAATACAGAAATGAAATATTAGAAAATAAGGATTTTTTGGTAAGGAATCAGTATTCGCTTATCTTAATTCATAATAGAACATATATCTTGCCATTGTATGATATAAAGAAAGATACTTTTAAAGTTGAATTTATGTTCGACATGAAACCGATAAAGCAGAATATCAAGAAAAAAAGATTAAACAAACTCTATTTCTTTTATGTGTATTATTTTTTAAGAGTATTGCATAACTATTGATTGCCTTTTATAAAACATAAAATTTATTTCTAAGCAAACGTTTACAAAATTTGATACCTAAAAAAAAACAGAAATACCACTTTTGCTATTTAAGACTTTTTTATTTTGGTTTTCTTTTGTGAATAAAAATCTTAAAAAATGTCTTTCCTAGAATGAATTTTATGCTTTCCGTTAGCGAGAATAATATATGCAGAAAGTCTTTAAGAAATTTCCTTTTTAATACTGCATCAGTGATTATGATTATTTTTCTTATGCAAATATTCTTGAATTTCTATATGTTTTGATGGATTTAATTTGTTTGATAAAATATCTAAGCCTCTGAATGATTCAGAAGTTATTCAATTGTATAATTTGATATTTTAGATTTTTCTCAAGTGCAATTCGTTGCAATTTTTCTGATTATATTTGAATTTTGAATTTTTATTACTTTACCCCATAAGTTCTTTCTCTTATTTTTTAATCTCTCGTAAGCAATTTATACGTTAAGAAGTTATTGTAACCCGAAAAAAAATTCGAACTCAAGATTTTGTGGAATCTTCATGTTTTAGAGCTCCTTCAGTTCAAAAAACATACTTTTAGAATCTGTCTTTGAACGCGATGGTTCAAAAATTCTTTGGGATAGACAGATGAATTTCGGTACATCGACTACACAAAATTTGTAGATTTCTATCATAGTTTAACTAAAATATATTCAGATAAACTCTGTTTTTCAATTGATCTAGTACAGGTGAGCAAGATAGTGAAGGATAAATACACTTAGATGCATAAAATTTGGGACATAGGATTATTGTAAAATATTTAGCTTTTTTTATATAGAATTTTAACTCAAGGACTGATCACTGGTTAATCTGATCTTAAGCATGCAATTGAATGCGATAAATGGAAAACGCAAGATTCAAGAAAATAAAATTTGAATATGTGATCTTTTGGTTCTAAAAGTGTCCAAAATACATATTCTATTTTCGGATACTTGAGTATTAATCCATATCAGGGACTAATTGCCGAAAGTCACTTCACTAGATTCAATAAAAATGCTAGATTCATGTAAAAAATCTGTATATGTGGTAACTATTGATCGTCAAGGCTATACAAGACTTAAACGGTTTCCTCCAATATCCACTATTTTATAAACAAGATGGGGTAATACCTTTATTAGAGAATATGTCAGAAAGTGTTCCGTTCAATCATTTTTGCTGATTTGATACAAAATAAAAAATGATGTTTTTTTTTTACTTAAGATTGATTTATTTCATTATATAAGAGTCTTTTTGCTGTATTATCTTCTCTCAGGTAACTTCATTATTCTTTCTTTACAAAATTATTGAAGTTTAAAAAATATTCCTCAAGGTACTTTTTATTTCGCTGACAGATTGGAACTTTGTATCAAGGACATAATTGTTTATTGAGAGGAGAAATCAATAATCAGATACAATGGAACAAGATCTAGGAAGAAGAGAGGATGCGTTGATATATCCCCAGAAGCATATATAAAAAGTTTTCTCTGAATGCCAGTGCAACATGCGTTTTTATGTCATAGCAAAAAATGACACCGCTTCAGCTATTGATCTTTTTCTATTACGGAAGCTTTCTGTTTATCAAGATGACCCGATATATTTCGCTGCATTGATGGCTTTCCCTTGAGGAAGAGATTTGTAGCAGACTACACATTTCCAGTACCACCAAATGGAGAAAAGGTCTTTCTACTGGTAAAATCCAGCCTTCATGTCAGTAGAAGATCGGTTTTCTTCATACCAAGAGTCTTCTTGTTGCACATTTTGATCCAAGCCTTGTTTCCCAACGACAAATTTCTTCAAGAAGGTATCCTTTTCATGTCGCTAATGCCATGGAAGTCGTATGATCGGTGTCCTTCAATAGGTGTGGAACTCAAACTTCACTTTAATTGGTGTGTCCCATCCTGATCATGTGACCTTGTACCCTTCTCTTAAACAAATTTCTTCAAGAAGTTATCCTTTTCATGTCGCTTTAAAAGCAAACGCCATGCAAGTCATAAGACCGATGTCCTTCAACAAGTATGGAGCTCAAACTTCACTTTGATTGGTGTATCTCATCCTGATCATGTGATTATGTGCCCTTGTCTTGGGAATGCTAGTGTCTTCTGCATCTCGTGCGCGCTGTATTTTCGCAGATTTTAACAAGGGTGACCTTGATAAGGTCATCCGACATTATATAGAGAGACCACTTTAAGCAAAACTGCTAGATCTTAATTTCAAATGAATCGCATAGCATCATAGCATTGTTTCTGCCGTTTTTAAAGCAGAGAAGTATAATATGCCGCAAATTATTAGTTTGGTTATCCGTGTTGAATAGTGGAGGAAAAAGTTGTAAGGGAGGCTGTGTAGCCAAAACTTTACATTGTATGCTTTAAGCAAGCTCTGGAAAGACTAAAAACGATGCCTTAATTATTACTTTGGCGATACGTGTTGAATTTTACAAAAAAAGTTGTAAGAGAGACTGTGTAGCCAAAACTTTACATTGTATACTTTAAGCAAGCTCTGGAAAGACTAAAAACGATGCCATAATTCTTACTTTGGCGATAGTGTTGAATTTTACAGAAAAAAGTTGTAAGAGAGACTGTGTAGCCAAAATTTTATATTTTGTACTTTAAGAGAGCTCTGGAACGATTGAAAACGATACCTTAAATGACTTATAGATAAATATGTTTATGTTTATCTATTAGTTAAACATGAGTACTTGTTTATTTAATCATTTGTAATGCAGTGGAAAAGAACGCTATGGGATATCCTAGTATTTTAATATTTTTCAGAAAAGATTAAGACAATTTCGATGAGAGAAATATTTTATTTGATTAAATATGATACAACTGTTGTTTTTTTCTCCTTTGAATGAAACAAGTTCTTCAACATTTTTTAAAATTTAAAAAAATCAGGAGAAAAAAAAGGTAAATGCCTGAATATATCCCAATCCTTTCACAAATCTTACAGGACCAAGTTCATCTTGGAAGAAAAGTTGGTATTTGATTTTATCAGCAATCTCAAAGGATCAAGTAAGATTTGCTCTAGGTATGTGTGAATGCTGTTTGATCCATGGAATCTTCATTTCTTTGTCCCATTTCAATCGCGATACTTCTTCTTTCGATGAAATTAGACTTATTTCTTTCCTGAAAGAAATTCTGAAATCTCCCGAAAAAAGAAGAAAACTATATTCGTAATTTATTTTTAAAAATGAACCATGATTAAATATTAGATATAGTTTATAAATTTGAAATCTTTGTCATTAAGAAAGAATAAAAGTTTGTCTACTTACAGCTGACCTATACCACTGAATTTTGGGAGTGGGAATTAATTTTTATCATTCAGATGAATCAATTTTCATTGATGTATAAAATAGATCAACGGTTAAAATGTAGGGAATATGGAGGAGACAGAGTCTCTTAATTTTATCTAATTGATTGATTGTAGAGTAATGAAAGGATCAGAAATATAAACCTTATGCTGCTGCTATTTCATTTCTCAATTGGTGAGTTTGGTTCCAACCATTTAAGATGGGTGATTTCGATATCAATAACAAAGAAAGGTTTGGAAGACAATAATAATAACAATTTTAACATTTAACACCACACCACACCTCCGTTTCTAGAGCTCATGGGGCCCCTTTCCGGTTTGGTATAGATGTAGGTGGACTTTATTAAACAAAAAAAACAAAACAAAAAAAAGTACACTACAATGAATTTGAAAGATACAGAAAAATGACTAAATACATAAAAATACAACATAGCAAGTGATGATAAATGCTAGACTGAACTTCTTGAGCTAGAGCTCAAGCTAGAGCTCAAGAAACTGGATGAATGAGCATAGTAATATACAGTATGAATGCACAAAAGAGTTAAAATATTGAGAGGGGGATGAAAATTAAGTTATAGATAAAGTACGAGCTGTATTAAAATGGTGTCCTAAGAAAATAGTAGAGTTACTCTAATTGAAGCAGATCTCCCTGATCAATTAGGAATCTAATCATGTTTATGATTCTACTTTTGGATGATGAATTAATAATAACAATAATAAATCGAAAACAATAAATTACAATTATTGTTTGTGATTATTATAACAACTTTCGATTTCGATTAAAACTTTCTCCATTTTAGCCCAATTACTTTATTGGGATAAAATGGAGAAA
>JAPMOQ010023660.1:160502-174948 GCA_026543055.1 Argiope trifasciata
TATGTGTTGATAATTCCTCTTTATAAATCACAATAATATTAATGTATGTTATAGAAAAAAGAACCAATCACAACTTTATTTATCAAGCACCGAACATTTTTGTAACAGATATTTTTTTATTAATACGATTCCCAGTGAAATTAAAATAATATCAGCTAAAGCATCTCCCATCGAAGACACTTTAATTTTTCTGCGGCTTGAAGTTCTGCAGCATTCTAAATAAAAAAAAATTGCAGCCCACTTATCTAGTTGAAAAAGGATGCTACAACCCCATTAAAAATGACTAGCGAAATCTTCGTTGGTCATTATGACCGATTTCTTTTTCCTTTTTCCTTTTCATTATGAACTTTTTAGTTTCTTTCCTACTCGCCCGCTATTTTCCAAACTAATTACCTGCACTTGTACATTTTGAAGAAAGAGTTGAAAAAAGATGGCTGCATAAACGCCGGGCGATTTGTTTTAATGAACAGAACGCCGTGTTAATTGGACGTATCAGCACCGACATGAACTCTTCCCTCTGAATTCTCATTTCGCATTTTAGAAATGGACTTCCCTACAACTGACGCATGCTTTTCAAATAGAGATATCTTCTTTCTTGTTAAAGCTATTTAAAAAGTTCTCAATTTTATAGTAGGGGATAAAATATCTTCTAAAACAAAGTCAGCTATCCGAGTTAAAAAGATGTGTTTTTTTTCCGTTGTCATATTTATTTTATTTTTTTTTCGCTTTTAGCGTGATTAGAAGAGAAGTCCAATTTCTTTTTCACCTTCGTAAGTTTTTATGTTCTCGGATTCTCCCCAAAAAGGAATATTAACTGAGGATTTCTTCTGAGATTTCAGACTAGTCAAAGACATAATTTCATCCTTTTCTTTTACTTATTCTATTTTTTTATTAAAGGCCCCCACAAGCTTCGAGTTACAAGTATTTTTTATATTTTTTCTTTCTAGTTTTTTTTTTCTGAGCCAAATAGTAAAATGATGCAGTTTATTTTTTTTTGAGAACGAGAGCTAATTCACAACTTCCGTGCTTTCTGTAACTTTATCGATAGTCACTCGATAAGGAAATTTTAACTCGAAGATTATTAACTAAAGCAGAAAAATTTAATCTGCTGGACATTAGTATTTGTTTTCCTAATTAGATTTCTGAATTTGTGTTCTCTTATTTCTTACAATTTCGAAATTTTTTATTTCATTTGATTCTTTTTTTTTCGCTTGCGAACTGTGAATAAATTCTTCCTTCCGTAACTTGAATATATAAACAATCATTCAAACCTTAACTGTACTTACTTCCGTTTAAATTATTTTATGAACATGAATATATGGCGTAAAACTTCAAGTAGATTGAGCCTTGGACTTCAATTCCTCCTATTAGTTCACACTCTCCCTATATATATATATATATATATATTTGCAGACCATGTTCAAATTTTTAATCGTTTAATGTTATACTTTTCATTTATCCCTCAATACATTTTTTTAAAACTTGTAGTAGATTACACTTGATGCTAATACAGTTTTTTTTTTCAAATATTAATTCAGTAACCAAATTGAATGAACTATTTAATACACTAAATATAGTTATAGAAGTTTGTAAGGATAATTGAAATCAACAGGTAGTAGCTCAAATTGTAAAACTCAAAGATTTTAGCATTTTTCACTTGAAGGTGAAGAATGCGAGTGCAATTCTTGCAAGAATCTATAATTTTTTGATACTTAAAATTTTTCTTGATAATTATCTAATAAAAAATGACTAAAATAAAAGGTTTCTGAGTAGGAATTGATTTAATTATTTTATATTATTTGTTTTATATTTACTTAAAGTTCGTATTCTTTAGGGGAGAATAAAAACCCTTTTAATGCAATTACATTGGCACCCGTCCTGTATATTTCTGTCAAATTTAAGCTCTAAATAACTATTGGCATAATAATTGAGCGGAAGATAATAATTATTATCTTCCATCAAATTCCAGTTCAATAAAACAATAAAATATCCAAACATGAAAAAAAAAATGTTGTCTCTCCCTATTTGAAACAGTGTTCTCATGATCTGAAGCATGGGAAATATAATCTGAAATGTACCAATTCAGATTTAAGCTCTAAATAACTGTTGGCATAATAATTGAGTGGAAGATAATAATTATTATCTTCCACCAAATTCCAGTTCAATAAAACAATAAAATATCCAAACATGAAAAAAAAAAATGTTGTCTCTCCCTATTTGAAACAGTGTTCCCATGATCTGAGGCATGGGAAATCGAATCTGAAATCTCCTATATCTCCCATCATGGAAATGCAATTATTCGTTGTTGCTCGAAGGGAGTCGGAATGATCCACTCTCTTCCGTTAAATGTCGGCAAATAATCGGAGATCAAAGTAAAGTGAGTAAATGAATGACAGACCTCAATGCATTCCGACAGCTTGGTTTCTGTGGGTTATCTCGGTAAGAGTGTGGTCTTAGAATACACTGTTTCCGCATTGCAATGTTTACGAAATTTTGTACTTCCAAGATCTTTATTATACAGAGGAATAATTAAATGGTTATGGTGTTATCGAATCCGTAAATTGCATCTATTATTTGATTGACGTGAATAAATGAAGTGCATTTTATTCGAAAAGTGTTGTTGGCACTATTCAAAATTTCAGCATTGATTTAAATTACTATTTGTTATTTGAAAATAAGACATCTGCATATATTTAGAACATTATTTTGGTAAAAATATAGAATATGAAAACAACAGAATATGATTTTTGATTTTTTGAAATCTAAAATATGGAATTGCAATTATTCATTGTTGCTCGAAAGGAGTCGGAATGATCCACTCTCTTCCGTTAAATAATCGGAGATCAAAGTAAAATGAGTAAATGAATGACAGACCTTAGTGCATTCCGACAACTTGGTTTCTGTGAGGTTACCTCGGGAAGACTGTGGTCTTAGAATACATAGTTTCCGCATTGCAAGTTTAAGAAATTTTGTATTTCCAAGAACTTTATTATAGAGTGGAATAATTAATTGGTTATGGGATTTTCAAATCTGTAAATTGCATCAACTTTTATGATTGAAGTCAGTAAGTGAAGAGCATTTTATTCGAAAAGTGTTGTTAGCATTATTCAAAATTTCAGCATTGATTTAAATTACTATTTGTTATTTGAAATTAAGACATCTGTAAATTTTTAGAACATTATTTAAGTAAAAACATATGATATGAAAGCAACATAATATGATTTTTGATTTTCAATAAATTAACGATAAATCTTAAGCTGTAATATTTATATATTTAGTATCATGATTTTTTTACAAAAACTTTTAAATTG
Organism: Argiope trifasciata; assembly: GCA_026543055.1. NCBI lineage: Eukaryota > Metazoa > Arthropoda > Arachnida > Araneae > Araneidae > Argiope > Argiope trifasciata. The sequence goes on from JAPMOQ010023660.1 coordinate 163,814, forward strand.
GGCTGTTTTTTGAAAACATTTTTTAAAAAAACCTCTAAACATGAACGAGGATAAACGTTTTAATTATTTCAAATAAAATTAGCTCCTCATTTAACTACATAATTTAGATTTGAAAATGTATTATGATTTTAAAATTCCATTAAAAAATTAAGGCTTAGGGCAACTTTTTGAGGATTCTTTTCAATTAAAATCAAAAATAAAAATTATATGGGTAAAAATTTATTATGTTTTATACTCTATGTAACTGAGTGAAAAAAAAGTGCTCATAAAATTTCAAATCAGTTTGAAATATATACTTTTATGAAACTTTATTTTGCTTTCCTATTTAATATCTTGATTTATTTTGTTTTAAATAAGAAAATTGTGATTAAAATCTAGTATGGAAGAAAATACATTTGAACGAACACACGAACACTTTTTTTATTGACGATTATTTATTTTACTGATAATTAATTTGATATAATTTTTTTATTCAAAGTTCTTTTTGATTATTTTTTGAAGTAATAAATGAACTGATGGAAAATATCTGACAATGGTCTATTGATAAGAAATAGTTTACTCTTGACTTCTAGAGAATTACCAGTTACCACAAGCACTTCGGGATGGGTGAGGTAATTGTGCTACTAAGAGATTCAAGTGTCCTTATGTGATCTTATTGTTATCAGAATAAGCAAACACATGCTATGAGAACAAGGTTTCAATCTGCTGATGAAATAATGTAATAATAATAAATAATTTTACTCTAAAAATTCTCAGAAATTTTTTTGCTATATATATGAAAAAAAAATATCCTTTAAAAAGCAAATATCAAATTATTATTGTTTTCGACACATGTTTTTAAGTTGAATTAATTATGAAAAAATAATAATTAATATTTTTTCTCTTTTGTAAAAACATGAAACGCGTTTTGGTATAATAAATTTATAGCCGAGCACATTACATTATTTTTTTCTTAATTAAAATTAATTTTCCTGTAGGATAACTAATAGCATCCTAACTAATAGCAATTAAATATTAATAAAAAGTTTCAGTTTCTTCCGTCGATTTTCTTCTCACCTAATTCGAACTTCCCTCAGACACCTGAATCGGGATCATTAAGTCGAGAAAGTATTTTCGACATTCCCTCCTTCAAGAAAATCCGATTTCCAAATATAGATTCAGATTTTTGCTCTTACGCATGGTTAAAAAATTTCATTCTTCAGCAATATCTTGTAGATTTCTTTTCTTGAGAGCAATTCGCTGGATTTTCAAACTATTATTGTTTTTGACACATGCTTTTAAGTTGAATTAATAATTAAAAAAATAATAATTACTATTTTTTCTCTTTTGTAAAAACATGAAACGCATTTTGATTTAATAAATTTATAGCAGATTCCATTAGTTTATATTTTTTTCGAAATTAAAATTACTTTTTCCTATAGGATAACTTATAGTAACCTACGTTAAATATTAGTAAACAGTGCCAGTTTCTTTCGTTGATTTTCTGCTCACCTAATTGGAACTTTCCTCCGACACCTGAATCGGGATCATTGAGCTGAGAAAGAATTTTCGACATTCTCTTCTTCAAGAAAATCTGATTTCCAAATAAGAATTCAGATTAAAATAATCTGGTTAAAAATTAAATGAGTTAAGAAATTCCATACGTTAAAAAAGGGTTAGAATTTTTTTTAAAAAATTAAGCGCATGGTTAAAAAAAATCATGCTTCAACAATTTCTTCTAGATTTCCTTTCTTGAGAGCAATTTTTCTGGATTTTTTTACTTCTAATGCTAAACTCTACATCATCCTTTAAATTTTAGTCATCCATACTTATAGTCATCTATCTTTAAGTTAAGCCATCCATACTTATAGTCATCCATGTTTAAGTTAAGTCATCCATACTTATTTCACTCACAAACATTTACTTCATTCAGATGCTGATCCAATTTGTACAAAATGTAATACCCCAATTTCTGTTCGATATATCATGTGTGAATGTCCTAAATACCGCTTTCTAAGAATAAAATATTTCGACAGCTATTATCCAAATTTGAAAAACATGATTGGTGGACCGTACTATGCTAATGTGTTTTCATTTTTACTTGACACCAATTTCATACATAATATCTAATTCATATTTTCACTTTGTTATTTCAGTTTTACATCCCCTTACTTTAATGCAATCCTCTTACTTTAAAAAATGTTTTAAGTTATTACGATTTTGGTAGAGCTTGACCAGTATTGGCCTTTGGGCCATAAAAAATCGATCAATCATTCAATTTCAGTTTTAAATTTATTTAGTCGCTGGAATTAAAGTTAATAAGATATAATGGATTTAAACATATCTCAAATGGAAATCAAAGGCCAGTTTTCATCAACTAATTCCTTATAATGGAATATATTAGTAGAAGATACGAAAGATTTTCTTACATGGATATACTATGTAAGAATAAGTCTCATACGAGACGCCAATACGTCTCATGTTATCTTTTTCATGAAAAGTATCAAAATAAATTTTCTTTTGGTAATTTTAAAATGGAAATCAAAAGCCACGTTTTTATCAACTTATTCCTTTCAATGGAATATATTAGTAGAAGATACGAAAGATTTTCTTACACAGATATACTATATAAGAATACTTCTCATGCGAGACGTCAATACGTCTCATACAAGACGTCAATATGTATCATGTTATCTTTTTCATGAAAAGTATCAAAATAAGTTTGCTTTTGGTAATTTTCACATTTAGACCATGTTTTTCTTTATGCCAATTATTGATTTCAATGATATTTGCTGGAAAATAGATTGCTTTGCCATATTTTCCAATACGTTTTAAAATTATTTTACCTCTAACAACTGTAAGAAATAGTACCTAATCTGTTCCAGAAATATACAATGTATGTTCGAAAAATATCTGACTTGTTTTAAGAAAATTTGAAAAAGTGCTTTGGTTCAGGCTTGAAGGAAAACCTAATTTAACCACATATATGAAACAGTTTAGTGGCTCTTTCGCCAGTCAAACCCAAACCAACCAATTCCAAGATTTTCTTCCATAGATATACCATGTTACCTGTTTTTGCCAATACGTCTCATGTTATTTTTTAAAATAAAAGCTATCAAAATAAGTTTTCTTCATTCAGACCTTATGTTTTTCTTTATGTCAACTATGGATTTCGATGATATTTGCTTGCTTTGCCATATTTTCCATGATGAGTTAAAATGATTTTAAATCTAAAAAATGTAAGAAATAGTACCTAATCTGTTCCAGAAATATACAACGTCTGTTCGAAAAATATCTGACTTGTAAGCAAATTTCAAAAAGTGGTTTTGTTTAGGCCTGAAGCAAAACCTAATTTAACCATATATATGACCCAGTTTTGCCGAGGTTGGTTTTTCGACTAGTCAAACCTAAACCAAACAAAAAAAAAAAAAAAAAAGAGAAAAAGAAGGAAAATCTAATGTGCGTTTTATACTTGTAGCAGCTATAAGCAGCTATAGCAGCTTTATACTTATAGTAGCAACGGATAATATTGGGAGAGGCATGAGGATTTTCAATGAAACATTCGAGATTTAAAAATAGAACCATGATTTCATGAGAATCGAAAAATTTGAGTTGCTCTAACCGTGTCAAATCTTATGTAGAACTGGCGATTACCAAATGTAAACACAAGATTAAACATGCGTTTACGGATATGTTAAATATCATGAAAATAAATAAATGGAGCAAATATTATCGAAGAAGAGAAAAGTATATTTAGGATATCTTCAGCATTCATATATGGAATCGTCATAGATGAAATGAGGACCTGGTTGATGCAGAATTATCGAATAACGAATATCGAACTTGTAGATGATAATATTAGTTCTAGATCTAAATATAAGTATTAAATTTTGGAAACAGAGTCTTGGGTACGCTCAACAACAACAGTTCGTGCACTTTTTAAAAATACTTTGCCGATGAAGGGGAATTTCGCTATGTGATGAAATTTTACAAAATTCTTTTGTATTAACCCCTTCCAGTAAGATTTAAGAATAAAAAAATTTGGGCGAAAAATCTATTTAATTTTTATTTAAGAAAACTTAGTTTATTTTATAATTTTAACTAATTTATAATTATTAATTAAAAGGTGTTTATTTCACTGCATGCTTAACATTTAGTTAGTCAGATGTTCAGGCTAAACGTTTGTTAGAATAAATGAACGAATTTATTAGAATGACTACTAATAGTTTGGCCGTAACTTGTGCCAAGACAATCAAACGATGTATGACAGTGATCTATGATATCAACATAAGTAATAAAGGGCTTTCGAATTCAATACACTAGACATTTTAAATAAAATTTATTATTATATTCAACAGTAACTTTAGTTGCATGACGAGTATAACTCGTCATGCCATATAGCAATGATGAGTATAGCTCGTCATTGTGCTATATGACGTGAAAAATCAATGACGAGCTATGCTCGTCATTTTACGGGAAGGGGTTAATCTGTCATCTGTTTGATATTTTGCTATAAAATCCGCAATAGTTTTGACAGAATCAATGTATCTTCCCATTTCTATTTTCTGTTTTTCTTGTAGATCAAATAATTTCAAATAGATTTTTTTGCAGTAAAAGGTGGTATATTTGTTAGTATATAAGAAGATTGATATAGAGTTTTAAATAAATGAAGGGAAGTTTTAAATAAATGTTCTACATTTATATATAAAGAATGAATACCTTCCTTTACAGACAAATCAATCGAATAAAGATTTTGTTTTTGTTATATTAGGCTCTTTATATTAACAATGCCCTCACTCTTTTAATTAGGAACCACAAAATTGTTATTTTCTAAGGCGTTCAATCCAGCAACTACAGCAAGCAATTTCACTCAAAGTAGAGATTACAGTTTTAATTTTTTCGTTGATATACGTGGTTTTTTTTCCTTCGATATCATTTCATTTTAAACTTCTTTATTGAACGTATTAGAATTCTCTTAAAATGAACTAAAATTTTCTTTGCAATTTCTTTCAAGACAAGATTTCTCAAAAAATGTCTATTTTTCTGTCTTTATTTAAGGCCTGGTTGTCCAAAGTTTGAAAATAAATTCTATATTTGGTAATTATTATTTTGATGCGTGATATGCAGACAAGATGTATCTGTCTAGTTTAAAAGGCAATTTATGGGGAAAATTCACATTTTTTTGTTTTATTTTGAATCCTATTTTTTGGGTTTCCGAATCTGTGTTTGTTTTAATTCTACGATAAAAAGAAACCGAGATATTTATCATTTAGTCGCTGATATCTGTGGTTTTTTTTCTAGATATCATTTCATCTTAAGACTTCTTTATCGAACGTGTTAGAATTTTTTTTAAATGAACTAAAATCTTTACAACTCCTTACTTCTGTGAAGACAGATTTCTCAATAAAATGTCTGTTTGCCTGTTTTTATTTGAGGCCGGGTTGTCCAAAGTTTTAAATTAAATTCTGTATTCGGTAATTATTATCTTTATCCGAGATATAAAGACCTAATATATCTTTCTAGTTTAAAAGGCAATTTATGGTGAAAATTCACATTTTTTTGTCTTACTTTGCACCCCATTTTTTTGGGTTTCTAAGTCTGTGTTTGCTTTAATTCTACGATGAATAGATATGTGTTGTTTTACAAACCATTCTAGATAAAACAAAACCGGAAGAAGTAGAATGTTTTCCAACATTTTATCAAATGAAGACTTCCTTGAATTATAATTTATTCTATAATATATTCTATCAGCAAGCTGCACGTATTAGAATACGTTTTAAGTAGTTTTTATACTGGGATTACATCTGCGATTGCACATTGTTTATGTTTAAGAAGTAGTTTTAGTACAAGACGATAGAAAACTTTAAATGAATTTTTTGAAATGCTTGAATTTCTTTAAGAGTTGCTTGGATACGTAAAGCATGATATTTTTAAAACTTATTTATATATTATCTTGAAATTTTTCTCATGTATTACCTTTAGTGAGCCAAGGTCAATGGATTAGGTATATAATCTTGAATTGAGTAGGTGTTTTTAGAACTGCATAATGTAAATTTCAACAACGAATTTTTTGAAATTTTCAATATAGAAATACCCTATTGTCTATAAATTTTTGAAAATGCACATTTTACTTATATTCTAGTTTATTCTCCTCACCATAATTGTAAATATGTTGTGTATAAAAAAATTGGAATATGTGAAATATAATTTTTTGTAAAGAGTTTTACTTTTTGTTGAAATTTTCACTACATTTTACCTAAATTGACTCAATTTACAGACTCTCAACTGTCACAGAATTTCCTGATCAACATTTTTCCTTATTTACAACCACAGTGTTCAAGAAAATGAACTGAAACTACTCATTAGAGGGATTTTTCAAAAACTTTTCTGTTTAGGTATAAGGGCATCTTTACAGAGATTGGATGATGGAAGAAAACATTATATTTTACCTAAATTGACTCAATTTACAGACTCTCAACTGTCACAGAATCTCCTGATCAACATTTTTCCTTATTTACAACCACAGTGGTCAAGAAAATGAATTGAAACTACTCATTAGAGGGATTTTTCAAAAACTTTTCTGTATAGGTATACAGGCATCTTTACAGAGATTGGATGATGGAAGAAAACATTATATTTTACCTAAATTGACTCAATTTACAGGCTCTCAACTGTCACAGAATTTCTTGATCAACATTTTTCCTTATTTACAACCCCGTTGGTCCAGAAAATGAACTGAAACTACTCATCAGAGGGATTTTTCAAAAACTTTTCTATGTAGGTATACATGCATCTTTACAGAGATTGGGTGATGGAAGAAAACATTTTACCATTTTATTTCAGCCCTCAATAAATTTCTTACGTTATTTCCAAAATAAAAATATTTCTAATGTTTGAAATATATTCAATATAAATAGAGTTTTATAACAAAATTTTATAGAGGTACTTATAATGGAAACTGTTTTTATTTTACTTAATTTACAATTTTTCCTCCGTAATTTACTATGAATTATTATAAATACTATTGAATATTAACGATAAAAGTTTTAATAATTATATTCAGAATGTATCAGAATTTCTTAATATAACTGTATTTTAAAATAAAAAAAACGGAAAAAATTTCAAAAGCTTGTAGACTGAGATGTTAGATAAAAATTTATTAAAAAGCTTCTATATTAGTACACACATGAAACAAGTAAATTTCAATAAATGAAACATACTCAGTTTATTCGACTTTCGTTTAATACTGGCTTTTATTTTTACTGCAAGCTTCCTTAAAAATTCTTTTGTTTCATTTATCTCAATAAAAAAGGGTTTCAACTAATTTATTTGAGATTCTAAAACTTCAACTCAATTTAAAATTGATCAAAGAACAAGAATAAGGCTTAGTTTGTTATATAATCAACCTTTTCTACTAAACAATGTCCAGTAATTGCCAGAAATATAAGAGAAATTATTATTTGGGTTAAAAAACATCTAAGGCAAGTAATATAAAGAAGTGATAATGCTATCGAATATATTTAAATTAATATAAAAAAGTCTACAGGTCTGATTCAAAGTCCTAATGTAAACAATTAATTGTGATAAAACTGCAATAAAATATATTAATTGCTAAGATTTTGCGTTCAATAAAGAACTACAATTATGCTTGGTTGAATAATTTTCTTCTTATTTTTATGATTCAAACTTTTTTTCGAATATGAAATATTAAACACGGCGCATCACCTAGAGCATGCGATTTATATTGCTGGAAGCAGTGAATGATAAAAAATGTAAAATGTCAATTTTCAAAAAAAAAAAAAAAAAATCTAAACAATTATTCTAAGATTTAATAAGCCACAAGAAAAAAAATGGGAATTTAAGAAGATCAAAGTATAATTTGATGGCCAAAGGTTATCGCAGACTTTTTTTAATTCAATTCTTCAATAAATTGTTGAATTTTCTGATATTGATTTAACTTCCGTGCTTGTTAGCTTAATTGGCCATAAATTAAATCGTGTGATGCAAAACTAAATTATTTCACTTTCACTAATATAAGCAGATTTTTTAATTGTTTCATTCTAACCTTTTAAAAAAAACTCTGCATGTATTTTTACTTAAATTATCCTTTAAAAAAAGATTTTACTTTATGCAGTTCGATTCTATAGTCCCTTGTTATTTGTTATAAAAGGTGCTAGAAATATCAAAATACGACCTATAAAGTGTATAAAACGTAATCCTATAAGCTATTTTAATTCGATGTTTCTTGTTGAGTTAATATCATTTCTTTGGAATGTTTTACATTAAGTGATCTCTTTTAACTTGATTTTTTAATGTAGCTGACATTCACTTGTACGCATCTCTTGAGACATTCATTATTGCTATAACTTCTATTTTATACTTATGAAATAACTTTCAAAATAACATTTTCAAATGATCGTTTAGAATGCATTTATTAAAATATTTCTTGGGGCTATATCCATTTAAAAGAGTCGTTTAAACCATAATTGAAAGTAAAGGCAACTATTTTGAAGGTATCTGTAATTACTCCTGTGGGATATTAGAAATATGCATTTTAAACTATTTGAATTGATAAAATAAATAATATACATTAGAATATTCCAGATAGGTTATATGAAAAATTTATGAGATCGTAAGGCACAATAAACCAATAATTAGTTAGCTTTTTGTGCAACAAAATAAAAAAAAATATTTTTAAAATTTTCTGTGTCTCAAAATGCTTAGTATTTTGTAGCAATTTACAGGCACTGTATCCTTTCTTGCATCAACTGAAGAATAACAAATTCATATGGTTTTGAGCCAAAATTGTTGTTTATTAACCTTCCAGCGGGCGCTGCCGTCATATCAACACGAACGGTTGCGTGTATTTCCCCCATACGCTATATTAAATTGTAAATTTTCAAAAGTGTAACTTTTAAAATTAATTACTTAAATTAATTATTAATCATTAAGTAAATTGCTTAGGATTAATAACTATAATTATTTTAAACAGTTTTTACTTAAAAAAAAGCAGAACGAATACAAACATAGATTGAAATAACAAAATGAAATGACCACAGGTTAACTGAAATGATTTAAAAATAATATAAATGAAATGGTCGACTGAACAATTTGCAAATAAAATATAGAAATGCAAAAATACGGATTGTATGTATAAAAAATAAAAAGTAATTGAAAATTAGATATGAAAAGGAAGAAAATGGTTTCATTGCTATTTCATCGCAGCGTAGCTATTTGAGCAAACGTGTTTAGTGTGCTCCAAACCTATAAATTTCGGTCAAATCTCACAACTAAACCTCGTGATTCTAGTCCGCTTTTCTTTTTGTTAGAGTTTTTCCCCTGTCGTCGCATCTTCCACTTCTTCCATACCTAATTCGGCCTTTCTCTTTAGCACCATTAATTTTAGTTTACTTTTTTAAGATGTGGGTTCTTTTTTTGAACATTTTGTTCGAAAGTGCATTTGCCAGCTGTCGCCAGTCTAGAATAATACGGATTTATTTGTAAAATCATACAAAATCAAATGTGACAAGAACTTACATAAACGGTCGCGCGTATCTCTAAAATACAAATATCTGATCGGATGAGACCTATTAACGCCACAAACTTACGACGACACCTGAAAGTAGGTCAAAGGGAGGGGGACAAATAGCCGAAGTCAGGCTTTCCCAGTGCCACCAGATCTAAAGTTATAAAATGAAATTCATCTCCAGTGTATCTCTCACATACGTGCTCCCGCTGGAAGGTTAATAAATCAATTAACAACAATTTTAATTAAGTAGTGTTAAAGTGTAATGTAAATAATTATCCTTAACAATAATTTTAATTAACAAATTAATGTATTTATTTCATATGCTATTCATTTCTATCCATATCATGTTGGGATAAAAAACATTCATTCATCATTAGGCTAAAAGGAGTTAAACCCGCTACCGTTTTTTATTGTAGAAAAGTATCGTTCATGGATTCAGTGCTTGATTAATTGCTCTTGTGGTTTTAGATATAGATAAACTGCAAAAGAAATTACAAAGAAAAAAGAAAAAGAGTTAAACTCGATACCGATTTTAATTGTATAAAAGTATCGTTTATGGATTCAATGCTTTATTAATTTTTATTGTAACTTTAGATACCGATAAACTGCAAAAGAAATAACAAAGAAAAAAGCAAAAGAAAAAGAGTTAAACCCGATACCATTTTTTATTGTAGAAAAGTATAGTTTATGGATTCAGTGTTTTATTAATTACTGTTATAACTTTAGATACAGATAAGCTGCAAAAGAAATTACAAAATAAATTCTTTTTATTGAATTTCAAATAAACTTATTTTATTCTAAAATAATAAAACTGTACAATAAGTAATAAAAGTATTACTGACTGACCTCACAATCTAGAATTTTCAATGTCCTATCTCTTCTTATCTTCAATCAATACTATTTAATTCCTCATTATATAGAAACATAACCATTGAAGTTACGTTTTAAAATCCTCTGAATCAGTAAATTTGAAATAGCTTGAACATAGCATTTTCAATAATAATACAGAAATCAACACCGTACATATCACACTAATGTAGAGTTTAATGAAATAATGACTTCTACATATTAAAGTTTCACTTGACTTGTTTGTAGCTTAAAAAAAGTGTTTCTTTGTTTACATTCGCTCTTTAATTTTTGATGTAAGTAATGATGTTTTGATTAAAAGTAATATCTTATAAATTTTTGATTTATATTTCCTTTCATTCCTTAAAGTAAATCCAAATGCATTTTTAATAAAATTATTCTTATCAGAAAAAATATTTTAATACGCCCTCTTCCAGAACAAAATCGTAAATTTATATATTTTTATTTTTATTTATAGCGTTCAATTCCTGTGATTTCTGAACTGTCATAAAATATGAACTATAGTTCAGCTCAATTAAGAAACATTCTAGCTATATTTACATTTTTAAACCAGGACAATAGTTCTGAAATTTAAACCACAGTAAAAATGGTCAATTTCAGTGTCGCAATCGAAGAATCATATAAAGACAATTAATTCACTGTGTTACCAAATTTCCACTATCGTATTATTCATTATCCTTAATCCCTAGTATTGTTTCTCTAAACGAAATATCATAGGAAATATTTAGATTATATTCCAAACTGATTTATTTACATACTA
>JAPMOQ010023660.1:188478-207035 GCA_026543055.1 Argiope trifasciata
TAAATATAAATTAATTTTGTATTCTCTAATATAGCAGTTTGTCCCTAATACAACACACATGGTACATGTATGGGAATATCTTAACTCCAAGAGCAAAAAGAAGTTTACAGTTTACGAAATGGGTAGAAATATTTGAATAACGATATCACATTTGCTCACATAGACAAAAAAAAGGATAATCTCTTTGAGATGAAGATTCTTTTACACTTTTACAATATAAATAAAAATTAATTTTGTATTCTCTACCTACATTCTATTTCATACCATAGCAGTTTATCTCTTATCGTAAAACGTATGGTACATGTGTGGGAATATCTAAACTCCAGGAGCAAAAAGAACTTTATAGTTTATGAAATGGGTAGAAGGTACGAATGGGTTAATGAAGCCTCACCAATGAAAGTTTTCTTGATGGATTATGAAGATAAGTTATAATGATGTGAAGTTTCTGTTTTGTTTTTTGATAAATGTAGCAATGGTTTTGGTACACTTTAAATAGATAAAATAAGATATGATTTTTTCGAAATGATAAAGTACAATCTAAATGTTTCATGCAACATTCGAATTTTTCTAGAACTAGATTTAAAAGAATTCTCTTTAATCTAATCATATAAATAAAACTCTTACCTCAGTATTTCGTCTTTATCACTTATTTGCCTTTTTTTCCAAGATTAATAATTATAATTCTTTATATGTAAATGATTCTTTATTTGTGGAAACCATTAATGTTCCTTTTAAAAGAAAATTCCACTCCTTAATATAACTACGAAGCTCAAACTAAACAAAATTAAATGTTTCACTTTGTAATTTAGGTTCATGTTATAAAAAGAACATATCATAATGGCTTGTGAGTTTTATTGTCTTTAAATTTCAATTGATTGATTATTTCAAAAAATGTTTTTATCGAATCCGGTATTAAATACAGAAAACGCAATACTCTTTAAACATCTATATTGGGAGATATTTTAGATTAAATCTTCTTCTAAAATTGATGAGGACTTAATAAGGAAATTACTTGCAAAATATCACTCAGAAAACTTTTAACTTTCAAATTTTTAGAAACAACAATTAGCTAATTTTTAATTTTTTAGTATATATTTACAGTCGTTTAAATTATCTAGATATAGAAATTTTCAAAGTTAATTTTACATAATTTGTTACGAATTTCTAATGTTGCAAAACGTAAAAAAGTTTAAACAGCAATATACTCTAGTATGTAGAAAAATTAACTGAAAAAAACCACGAAGGAAATTTTAAAGATAAATTATAATAAAAGGCCTCTGTTCAGTAAAAATGAATAATACACATACTGGAACTTAGGTTTTTTTTTCATTAACCTTTACTTTGAGAAAATTATTTAATCATTTAAGTCACGTTTTCGTTTGATACGACTATATTAAATTATATATATTTCTTTTTTTGCTCATCTAAACTGCAGAATGAAATAAATTCAAATGAATATACATATTGAGAATTTTAAATATTCATAAAAATAAGTTAAATGTGAACTATTCATTTAAATTTAAAACATTTTTTAGTTTTAATAAAAATAATTAAAAAGATCAAATGCTCGAAAAGCATTTGAAATTTTAATTTCTGATGAAGAAACACGTATGAAGTGTTGCTTCCTTTAAATTCGAAAGTATTTTGGAATAAACCATTTGATTTAAGAATAGCTCAGAAAACTTTTGAAACTTATTTGAAGTTTTGTACAATTTTGTTAAAAATGCAATTATAAATCAAGAGATTAAACGTATAACTTTCAATGTAAGATTAAATATAGAAGGTGCTTATATAATTTATATTTAGAAGAAATTTATGATAACAGAAAGTTTTATCACTCTCATAAACATTAGCAGAAAATACCAACAACAACGAAGATTAAACATTATTTTAATTGGATAATGAACAATGATATGTACTTATATGTACTACTGATGTTTATTTTATACACATCAGTAAGCCCAATAAAAATGAATAAAAAATATACGGCCTGAATGTTTTATTTTTTATCTTAAATTTGCCATTAAAATAATACTCTTTAGCATTTAATCGTCTTTTAACATGCAACCAGTCAAAAAACAGCATTAGGAGGCAAATAACATCCTTTAAAAGTTGTTTCAAACCAAAATTCTTTTCATTCTTTTCTAATTCTTGAGGGCAATTTTTTTCTAATTTATAGCATCGATTATACATATTTTAATCTTCCCTCGCTGTAAAAAAATGCCTTGAAATAATTTAAAAATGTACTGTATAAGTTGTTTACTTAACATTTTTGGATCCTATTAAGCATCTAAAATACAATTTTTTCTATAAGCGCCAGACCAATAGTTTAAGTGTTGACCTGGAAAATAGATTTTAGCTTCAATTACATTCGAATAAATCAGTTAACAGAAGTAACAAAATATTTAATATACTAGAATTGAAAAAAAAATGTTATCGAATGAAAAAAAAATACAAACTAAATTACCTTTTATGATTTAATTTTACGTTTTTATTACAAAAATAAGAGATAAAAATTCTAGCAACAGAATAATTCTTGGTGTAATGAAGGAGAAAAATTCTAATAATAAAATAAACTAAATAATGAAAAATTATTTCTTCGGTTTGTACAAATTAGTATTTGTATAGAAACACATTGCATATAGAATTGCGTAATAAAATTATACTCTGCGTTTCATTATGTAATCTGTGCAAGCAAATGAACTTATTTTAAGGACATCTTCGAATTATTACATACTCAAGTGAAAGTGAGCATTCTTTTTAGTTAGAAAAGTATCCTCATTTATCTATTTATTTACCGTATTTTGTATTTATTGGTTACCTATAAATGCAAAATGAAAATGTATCTTGAGCAAAATATAATACGAATTCAAGATTGATACACATTTCCTTATTAAGAATATGTTAAAAAATTTGTCCGATGAGATAAAAATCTCAATTGTCTATTGATTTAAAGAAATATTTAATCAATTTTTAATATTCATAATCCAACTTCTCAACAAGTATCCGTGCATTTATTTCAAATAATTATAATTTTATTATTTTATTTGTCTTGAAGAGAGTAAAAAAATAACTGAATTAATTTTTATGGTGTTATTTTATAGGCATTAAAGAGCTTGAAAACATTCATCAAAGGTGATTTTGTGTTACATTTGCGAGACCGTTTTTGTAAACTTATAGTCCTTAGAACTTGGGAAATAATCAGACATTTTGGAGTTATTAGAATGATTGGAAGCGTATAAAAAGAATCATTTCAAAAACAAAAAAATATTAATTGGAATCTTATTCTCATGATTTGGGCAACAATTCTCTGTCATTATTTAACCTATAATATCATTTTCAAAGATAATTTTCATTGACTATAAATTTAGGTTCAAAAGACCAAAATACCTTTCAAAAAATATTCTAAGCATTAAAGTTTTCATCTTTAATCTAATAAGTTGCTATTTGTATGCTTAATTTCATAAAAATCATATCTAGTGAAATAAGAAAATACAAAGTATACAATACCTCAAAAGTCGTTTGCACTCTCCTTGTAATAAAATTTAATAGAGCTTATAGAAGAAAATTATGTTGTTTTAAACCTATCTCCTTCATTATTTACATTTTTCACAAAAATTATAGGATATTTTTCAAAATGAATATAAAACTATAAAAAAGGAATATTTTAATTAATAGTTTGTTAATAATAAGAAAATCAGCCTTATATTGTGTAGTATTCTTTTCTCTTTTTCTTTATGATAATTTTTAAAAAATGATTCTTTTTTTCTTACAAGCTTTTATCTTGATAGACTCTTAATTTTGCTTTCAAAATTTTATTACTCTATACTTCAAATATAATTAAGATGTTTCAATTATAAAAGTATTTACCTCAAATATAATTAAGGTTTTTGAATTATAAAAATATTTACCTCAAAGATAATTAAGTTGTTTGAATTATAAAAGTATTTACCTCAAAGATAATTAAGTTGTTTGAATTATAAAAGTATTTAACTCAAACATAATTAAGTTGTTTGAATTATAAAAGTATTTAACTCAAAGATAATTAAGATGTTTGAATTATAAAAGTATTTATTAGAAAGCAAGCGCTTTATAATAAATAAGATTATCTAACCTTGCATCTATGGTTTGACGAAATCCTAAAGGACCTGAAAGTTCTGATAACAGAAAATGATCACCATTCCTTGCATTATCGCCAGAGTGCGTGTGAAATTTGAGCCTAAATACTCCAACGCGTAACAACTCTTTCATTCTTTCTGATAACGCTATTTACTTTTTATTTTGAATGGGATGAAGCCACAGAATTAAAAAAAAAATGTCCCCAATAACACCATCCCATTTCTTAGATGAAAATAATAACGAAAATGACAAAGCTCTTTTTCACCAGAGACCATGGTTTGTAATCGATAGCTATTCGCGAGGTACTTACACTTAAGTGCGAAAGTATCAGCTATCGGATCTTTCTATAGATTTCTCAGCCATTGTAGATGAAATTCTGAGTAGGACTCAAATGACTTGCCAGAATAAAGTGTCATAAATGAAAGAATGCCAAGAAATGTTTTGTAGGATTGTAACAAAAATAGACTCCTCCATTAATCAATCGTAAACTGCCCCCAAGAATTCTTCCATCTTTTCGTTTCAAGTTGAGTTTTCCTCATAACTGTAGAAAGTATCAGGCGAAAAATAATATAAGTGTTAATTCAATTGGCAGTTGTTGCAATATGGCTTAAACTTTTAAAATTTATTTTTTATTTTTCGTCACACGCTGTTTCTTTGATACATTATTTCATGGACAATCGAATACAACAGTAAAACTTTTTAGTATATCATAATAAAAGTTGTTAATATTTATTTCATTCGATTAAAATTTAAATTCAAAAATCAGTTTAAAATATTGCATAATTCCTCTTGTTAATTTTTTATATTTAAATGGATTAGAATTATTTTAGAAGCATAAGGGTTCTTGGAGATTTAAATATTTTAAAAGATTTATATCAATATTTAAATCTTCAAGAACCCTTATTCTTGTAAAATAATTCTAATCCATATAAATATTAAAAATTAACCAGATGAATTATGTAATTTTCAGAACCAAAACTGAGTAGGACTCAAACGACTTGCCAGAATAAAGTGTCATAATTGAAAGAATATTTTGTAGGATGTTTAGAAATGTTTTGTAGGATTGTAACAAAAATAGACTCCCCCATTAATCAATCGTAAACTGCCCCCAAGAATTCTTCCATCTTTTCGTTTCAAGTTGGGTTTTCCCCATAACTGTAGAAAGTATCAGGCGAAAAATAATATAAGTGTTAATTCAATTGGCAGTTGTTGCAATATGTCTTAAACTTTTTAAATTTATTTTTTATCTTTCGTCACACGCTGTTTCTTTGATCTATTCTTTCATGGACAATCCAATAGAACTGTAAACCTTCTTAGTGTATTATAAAAAAGTAGTTGGCATTCATTTCATTTTATTAAAATTTAGAGTGAAAGATTAGTTTAAAATTTTGCATAATTCCTCTGGTTAATTTTTAATATTTAAATGGATTAGAATTATTTTACAAGAATAAGGGATCTTGAAGGTTTAAATATTTCAAAAGATTTATATCAATATTTAAATCCTCAAGAATCCTTAATCTTGTAAAATAATTCTAATCCATATAAATATTAAAGATTAAACAGAGGAATTATGTAATTTTCGGGACTAAAACTGTGTAGGACTCAAATGACTTGCCAGAATAAAGTGTCATAGCTGAAAGAATATTTTGTAGGATTGTAACACAAATAGATTCCATTAATCAATCGTAAACTGCCACCCAGAATTCTTTCATCTTTTCGTTTGAAATTTAGTTTTCCCCATAACTGTAGAAAGTATCAGGCGAAAAATAATATAAATGCTAATTCAATTTCCAGTTGTTACAATATAATCCCAAATGGCTTAAGCTTTTTAAATTTATTTTTTATCTTTCATCACGCGCTGTTTCTTTGTTACATTATTTCATGGACAATCCAATGCTACTGTAAAACTTTTTAGTATATGATAATAAAAGTTGTTGATATTCATTTCATGCAACTAAAATTTAGATTCAAAGATCAGTTTTAAAAATTACATAATTCCTCTGGTTAATTTTTAATATTTAAATGGATTAGAATTATTTTACAATAATAAGGGTTCTTGAGGATTTAAATAATATTTTAAAAGATTTATATTATAAACGTTGTTCCTTTGATTTATTATTTCATGGACAATCCAATACAACTGTAAAACTTTTTAGTATATCACAGTAAAAGTTGTTGACATTAATTTCATTCTATTAAAATTTTGATTCAAAGATCAGATTATGTATCTGCTCTGACTAATTTTCAATATTTATATGGATTAGTATTATTTTACAAGAATAAAGGTTCTCAAAGATTTAAATAATATTTTAAAAGATTTATATCAATATTTAAATCTTCAAGAACCCTTATTCTTGTAAAATAATTCTAATCCATTTAAATATTAAAAATTAAACAGAGGAATTATGTAATTTTCAGAACCAAAACTGTAGGACTCAAACGACTTGCCAGAATAAAGTGTCATAAATGAAAGAATGTTTTGTAGGGTGTTTAAAAATGTTTTGTATGATTGTAACAAAAATAGACTCCATTAATCAATCGTAAACTGCCACCCCGAATTCTTTCATCTTTTCATTTCAAGTGTGGGTTTCCGCATAACTGTAGAAAGTATCAGGAGAAAAATAATATAAGTGTTAATTCAATTGGCAGTTGTTACAATATAATCAGAAATGGCTTAAGCTTTTTAAATTTATTTTTTATCTTTCGTCACGCGCTGTTTCTTTGATGCATTATTTCATGGACAATCCAATACAACTGTAAAACTTTTTAGTGTATTATAATAAAAGTTGTTAATATTCATTTCATTCAATTAAAATTTAAATTCAAAGATCAGTAAAAAAAATTACCTAATTCTTCTGGTTAATTTTTAATATTTAAATGGATTAGAATTACGATTGATTAATGGAGTCTATTTTTGTTACAATCCTACAAAACATTCTTTCATTTATGACACTTTATTCTGGCAAGTCATTTGAGCCCTACTCAGTTTTGGTTCTAAAAATTACATAATTCATCTGGTTAATTTTTAATATTTATATGAATTTGAATTATTTTACAACAATAAGAGTTCTTGAAGATTTAAATGTTTCAAAAGATTTTTATCAATATTTAAATCTTTAAGAACCCTTAATCTTGTAAATTAATTCTAATTTATATAAATACTAAAAATTAACTAGAGAAATTATGTAATTTTCAGAACCAAAACTGAGTAGGACTCAAATGACTTGCCAGAATAAAGTGTCATAAATGAAAGAATGCCAAGAAATGTTTTGTAAGATTGTAATAAAAATAGACTCCACTTAATCAATCGTAAACTGCCTCCAAGAATTCTTTCATCGTTTCATTTCAAGCTTGGGTTTCCCCATAACTGCAGAAAGTATCAGGCTAAAAATAATATGAGTTATTTCAGTCAACAGTTGTTACAATATGATCACAAAAGGTTTAAACTTTTAAATTTTTTTTTAATCTTTCGTCATACGCTGTTTCTTTGATACATTATTTCATGGGCAATCCAATACAACTGTAACACTTTTTAGTATATCACAATAAAAGTTTTTGACATTCATTTCATTTTATTAAAATTTAGATTCAAAGATCAGTTTTAAAAATTGCATAATTTCTCTGGTTAATTTTAATATTTATATGGATTAGAATTATTTTACAAGAATAAAGTTTCGTGAAAATTTAAATATCAAAGAAGATTATGGTGAAATTAATTTTTCTAATTTGTTAAGAAAATTGGAATCTGTTTAGCTAAAAAAATCGTCAATTTAGTAATGATTTAACTTTATTGTTGCAAATCACTAACTATAAAAGAATCCTTTTGTCTCATTATATCCGATTGGGATTTTACTTTTATTAAACATGATTTAAGACATCGCTACAAAAGTACTTCTCTTTTTTCATTTTAAAATCTTTCTTATTAGAAAAAATAAAGATTACATTAAAGTACTAGCATTATTAATATACATTGAAGAATCCTTACGTCACTTTATATATAATTGTGATTCTGTTTTTATTAAGCCTGATTCAAGACATCGGTACAAAAGCACTTTTCTTTTTGCTTTTTAAATTACTTTCTGATCAGAAAAAGTAAGGATTACATTAAAGTACTAGCATTATTAATATATATTGAAGAATCCTTACGTCACTTTATATCCAATTGGGATTCTGTTTTCATTAACCCTGATTTCAGACATCGGTACAAAAGCACCTTTCTTTCTGCATTTTAAATTAAAATCTGACCATAAAAAATAAAAATTACATTAAAGTACTTGCATTGTTCATACATAATATATATGATAATATGTAGGAACAATGTAGGAACTAATCCAATATGTATGAACTAATCCATATAAATATTAAAAATTAACTAGAGTAATTATGTTTAACTAAGTAAATTCCCCTTGTTTAACTAAGTATATTATGTTTAACTAAGTAAAAAAAGAATAGGCAACATCTTTATGGGATTAATACCTTTTTACTTTCTGTTTTAAAATTTTGCTTATAAGAAATAACTAATAAATACGTTTTTCATCAAGCAAACATGTTTATAAGTAGAAACATTTTAATGTCTTTTGCATCCTTCAGTAATTTTAGCCAGATCATCAATTCCACTATGAAATCATTTGGCAGAACCTATACTAGGTTATGAATAAACTTCATAGAATGTTGAAATTACTGCGCAATACGTTTTTGTACAATGTAAAAATTACCATGAAGAACGGATTCTCAGACAAGGGGAAAAACAGATTATCATCCCATACAAGATATTTTTGTGAGTCGAAAACGTAAACTCTGATGTAACTAATCCTTCAACTACGAAATAACTAGTAGTTGGCTTTATCCTTAACTGATCTTAGCCAAAAAGGCCACCTCACACTAGGATAAGTATCTTCTAAAATCAGAACTGGCCTACGCATGCAGGATTTTATTAGCAATTAGAACACAAACATAAGCAGAAATATATTTTAAATTTTGCTTATAAAAATAAATAATAAATACGTCTTTCATCAAAAAAACATGTTTATAAGTAGAAACTTTTTTACTATCTTACGCATTCTTCAGTAATTTTAGCAAGATCATCAAATCCACAATGAAATCATTTGACAGAATCTATATTAGGTAAAGAATAAACTTCATAGAAACTTGGAAATACTGCGAAATATGTTTTTTGCAAATGTAAAAAATATCATGAAGAATGGATTTTCATCCCACACAAGGAGAAATTATCCCACACAAGATAATTTTGTCAGGCGAAAACGTAATATCTGACGTAGCTAATCCGTCAACTACGAAATAGCTGGTAGTTGACTTTATCCTTAACCGATCTTAGCCAGATCATTCACCTCACAATAGGATAAGTTTCTTCTAGAAGCAGAATCAGAATCAGAACTAGCTTACGCATGTCAGGATTTTATTAGCAATTAGAACACAAACATAAACATAAATATATGTATAAAATCCAATATGCTTTGTGAGATTTTTTTTGTAGCAACAGCTGGTTTGTCATCTTAAATTGGGCAGATATTACATATCATGTATAATTTATGTACGAATTTAAATAAACGTAAACGTATATTTTCCAACCTTGATACCTGTGTGGCATGGCTTAGTTGTACGTTGTTTTAGAGGCGTAGGTGGAATAAGGAATCTCGGTCTTAGCCATAAAGTCCAGCTCACAATAGGATAAGTATCGTCTAGAATCAGAACCAAAATCAGAACTGGCCTACGCATGTTAGGATTTTATTAGCAATTGGAACACAGAAATAGATATATAGAATCCATTATTCTTTGTGGGATTTTTTTGCAGCAAGCAGCTGGTTTGTCATCGTAAATTGAGCAGATATTACATACCATGCATAATTTATTGTACGAATTTAAATAAACGTATATCGCGTCGTTTTCCAACCTTGATACACGTGTGGCTTTTCTTAGTTGGACGTTGTTTTAGTGGCGAAGGTGGTATAAAGAATCACCTCTTTGTGAAAAATTGCATAGTTGAAATATGAGCGGAGAGTTAAATCCAATATCCCACTTTATATAAAAATTAAATTTTCCTGTATTATATTTATGGTTAATATTACGTAATCTTACTACAAAAACAAATTATATCCAAATTCGATAAAAGTTCATGCGACTTGGAAAATATATGTTGATTCTGGATTTATCCTAATATCTTTAAGGTTTTATTTGTAATTATTTTCAAGAATAATGAGTGAAAAAGTTTTTAAACCGAGAATATATTTTTGAATTATACGAAATTGTAATTTAATTTCCAAGTACGTAGCACATTTAGGAGGCTCAAAATAGATTTTTCAGAGATCCGTATTAACGGACTTTTACCCAAAACTTCTTTGAATCTGAAAATCTTTTTTTAGATTTTGGTTTATTTCATTCATCATTATATTCCATAACTTGTGTCAAAAGAAAAATAGAATTGCTGCATTACCATTTTGTGTAGAGTGTTAACCGTTTTAATTAAAGTTCATTAAAATTTACTACACATTTTCCCATTTCTCAAAATATATGACATTTTCAAATAATTTTGCCTTATTTATAGTATTTTGTATTATAACTGACAATACATTTAAAAACCAAGTTTTAGATAGTTTATAAAAAATCCAATTTAAAAAAAAAACATTTCTTCGAATGTAGTCGGATACCTTAAATATGAGAAATTTATCCTTTTATTAATTGAGTTTATTATTTTTTCTAAAGTAATAATTCCAGGCATTAGTCACAAAAATTTGTTTTTAATGCTGACGGGAAAATTACAGACATCAAAGAACGTTGTCTCATTTTTTACAATGCAAAATATGCATTTTATAAAATACTAGCCGTTTTTGGCGACCAGCTGGTTCGCCATGAATAAGGCGTTCTAAAATTTTCAATTAAATCACATATTCATTAGCCTTGAAGTAATCCCGGGTATTGATTGGCCTGAAACTAATATTTTCTTTAAAATGATGGACGGAAAGCTCTAAAAGAACATATTTTCCTAAGAATATTATTTAATTGTATAAATCCTTCAGTTTTAATTATTGATTTAGAAGACTGATTGATGCAGCAACTTTTATTTAAAATAGTAATAAAAATATTATGTAATTTATTATTTAGATATTGCAAACGATTATAGAAACCTTTGCTTTGCATTTATTTT
Source organism: Argiope trifasciata (assembly GCA_026543055.1). Classification (NCBI taxonomy): domain Eukaryota; kingdom Metazoa; phylum Arthropoda; class Arachnida; order Araneae; family Araneidae; genus Argiope; species Argiope trifasciata. The sequence goes on from JAPMOQ010023660.1 coordinate 199,760, forward strand.
TTTTGAAAATATCACATTTTATATTTATTTTATTTTATCCAGTCACGTGCTAAAAGTTACATTTCTTTAGATTTAATTTGCGATGATAGTTGCTTTTTTTTAATTTGAATTTCCGTCACTGATTTCTTTTATTTTATCCAGTTTCGTGCTAAAAAACATGGTTAAAATATTTCTTGAAAAAGTCGTTGAAAATAGAAGCTTAAGTTATACATTAAAACACTGAAACCACTAGAAAGCTCATTCTTTATCTTTAAATTGATGTAAAAATCATGTTTGTGCAATAATATTTTCTTAAGTTATAGAGGAAAAACGTCGAAATTTCGCTTAAATTTTAATTAATTCAAATTCTAATCAAAAATTCGAAAAAAGGACTAAGAAGTACACATTACCGACCTTCAAGGTATACATATACCAAATTTGGTAGCTGTAGACCCAACGGTCTGGCCTGTAGAGCTCCAACACACACACACGCACGCACGCACACTCACACACACGCGCACGCATATACACACACACATTGAGCTTTATTATAAGTATAGATAAACATAATAAAATCATCAATCAACATGATAAAAATGAATATTCGTTTTCACTAATTCCAAAGTGGAGAAATTTATGTTTGGAGAACAACAATTCTTTATTTTGAAATAACATGTTTTGAAAGGAAAGAAATCCCACGTTAGTTTTAATTTGATGTTACTGTGACTAAATATGATTGATGCGCAATAAAAAAGCCACTAAAAGATCATAAGATTAAGTAAACAACGAACATTTATCAAATAAATGCGCGCATTGGAATCGAAATCGGGTAAACAATTTACCAATTTACCAATGCCTGAATTTCTTATAAATGAATATTTGATTTTAAATGCAGATAAAGATATTTTAAAATATCTTGATGACTTATGCTTACGAAAGCAGTAAAAGTACTAATCATAATATATGGGCATTTATGAAATTATATATTTTATATATTAGCGTATCTTTATTATTAAACATAGGCAGGTTAAATTGTAGTTACAAATTTAAGTAAATAATCGAAATAAGATATTATGTTATATCAATAATTTCAAGACATTTTCTATCATCTTCTATATAAATAAAAATGAATGTTTGTCTGTATGTTATGTCTTGATGAATGCTATGTCTTGCTTGTTCCATTCGCCCATGGTCTTAACCCCATAAATTATTAGTTATATTTTATGTATTTATGTATATAAATATAAAAAACAAACAGTCCTAAAAAATAGAATGCTAAAAATAACAGCAGTATCGAAAAATATAAAAAAATTAGCGAGTAATACCGGGTACATTAAGGTATTCATGGTTTTAAAGAAATAAGGAAAATGATAAAAGTAATTTTGCTATACCTTATTTTATCAAATTTTAATAAGGTATGCGCCTTTCTCTTATTGCAATGCTTGCTTGTTCCATTCGCTCATGATCTTAACCACATAATAAATAGTTAGTTTTATGTATTTAAGAACATAAATATAAAAAACAAACAGTCCTAAAGAGAAATGGAATGCAAAAAATAACAACAATACCGAAAAATAATTTTAAAAAATAAGAAGAAATACAGGGTACAATAAGGTATTTATGGTTTTAGAGAAATAAGAAAAATGATAAAAGTATTTTGATTACACCTTATTTTATCAAATCTTAGTAAGGTATCTGCGTATATCTTATTGCAAGGCTTGCTTGTTCCATTCGCTCATGATCTTAACCACATAAGAAATAGTTATATTTTATGTATTAAAGTATTTAAATATAAAAGACAGTCCTAAAGAAAAATGGAATGCGAAAAATAACAACAGTACCGAAAAAAATAACAAGAAATACAGGGGACAATAAGGTATTCATGGTTTTAGAGAAATAAGGAAAATCCTAAAAAGATTTTGATTACACCTTATATTATCAAATCTTAGTAAGTATGCTCCTATCTCTCATTATACTTCTTGCTTGTTCCATTCGCTCATGATCTTAACCACTTAAGAAATAATCATATTTTATGACAGTTGGAAACTTTAATTTGTTTTAAATGGAAATTTATTTTTACATTAGCGCACTATTCTTAATTGGCTTTTAGGAACGCCTTTATTAGTTCAGTTTATTTGGTGGTTAGCCTTTTATAACTTATTGCAAGAAGAATATTTATTTCACATTTAAAGTGCCTGTATTTAAGTAAATATCTATCTTAATTCTTGGTTTGCTTGTTTTTTATTCCAACTTAGAATGGCCGGATTCAAAGAAATGGAACTGCCTTTTTTTAAAAATTTTTAATAATCACATTTCTATTTTATGACTAATGGTTTCGGCTCATTTCTTTGAATATCTTTGAATATTTTTGATGAGACAATGCATTGCATCGGAAACATTCGAATATCAAAATTTTATCATGATGCAGTGAAAAGTTTTGTGAAAACTTCCTTTTGGTGTTCAAGCAAAATGCGTTTTTTCTCTTATATTTAACCTAATTTCAAAATATAATTGTTCTAAACTATTACGCCCATTTTTTGAAATAAAGCACTACCATGGAATAAAACCAATTTTTAATTGTATAAAATATTCGAAAAATGATAAAATATTTACTTAAAATTTTTTGCTACCAAAGCAAATTCGGAAATATTTGAACAACCAAATTAGTACTCTAAATAATTTCGAGACTATATATTAAATATCTAAATGTTTTAATGAGTAAGGAAATGATCTCAAATTTTGATCTCAATATCTTCACTTATGTGCATAAAGTATAAAACTTTATACACATCACAGAAGATAATTTTAACCATCAAACTTTCTCATTTATGACTTTTTGTACAAAATTCCCATCTATTTCACATTTTTATTTAATACTATATTTGAATCTATGAATTCCTTTCATATAATTTATATTAGCAATTAAAAACAACTTTTTTTCCTTGCAAGAGAAAAACAATATTCTGAGCAACTTTTGGAGAGAAGCTAAAAAAAGAATAGCGAATGAAATAAATACCTTTATTCTTTATGCACATCATCCAGGATAATCTTAGCTATCCAACATTCTGATTTATAGCCTTTTGTTTGAAATTCTCATCTCTTTCAGTTTTTTATTCTATGCCCTATAATTTCAGTTATCAAACTTTCTCATTTATGACTTTTTGCACAAAATTCAGATTTTTTTCTTTTTATTATTCTATATTCTATTTCAATATATTAATTTCTTTCATATAATTTATATTAACAAATACAAACAACTTTTTTTCTTGCTAAAGAAAAATAAATCTCCTGAGCAACTTTTGGTGAGAAACTGAAAAAAAAAAATTTAGAATGAAATACATACCTTTATTCCCTATGTACATCGTCAAGGATAATTTTATATATCCAATATTCTCATTCATAGCCTTTTGTACGGAATTCTCATGTCTTTCATATTTTTATTCTATGCTCTACATGCCTTCTTTCTATATAATTTATATAAACAATTAAAAATAAACTTTTTTCCCTTCTAGAAGAAAAAAATACCCTGAGAAACTTTAAAGGAGAAGCTAAAAAAAGAATAAAGAATGAAATGAATACCTTTATACCTTATGCATATCGTCAAGGATAATTTTAGCTATCCAACATTCTCATTTACAGCCATTTGTACAAAATTCACATCTCTTTTATATTTTTATTTTATACTCTATTGAATCCATGCATTCTTTCTATATAATTTATATAAACAATTTAAAATAAACTTTTTTCCCTTCTAGAAAAAAAAACACTGAGAAACTTTTAGAGAGAATCTAAAAAAAGAATAAAGAATGGAACAAATACCTTTATTCTTTATGCATATCGTCAAGGATAATTTTATCTATCCAACATCCTCATTTACAGCCATTTGTACAAAATTCACGTCTCTTTTATATTTTTATTGTATGCCCTATTAAATCCATGCATTATTTCTATATAATTTATATAAACAATTAAAAATAAACTTTTTTCTCTGCTAGAGGAAAAAACATCCTGAGAAACTTTTAGAGGGAAGCGAAAAAAAAAGAAAAAAAGAAGAAGAATGAGCCTGGAATGAAATATTTATATTTAAAGGTTGAATGCATTTTCCTTCCGATGAAAAACTATGAAATACCCAATAATTTTCTCGAAGAGAAAAAGAAAAAAAAAATTGCTCACTCCAGCTGAAGAAATGAGCAATTTCTAAGGAAACTTTCCCTGAGGGGAACCTTAAGTTAGAACAATCACTCATAAATGCCTCAATGAACAATAAATGATTAAAAATAATTTTCAGAAATTATTTCCAATTTCTTAAGTCTTACATATCTCTTCAGTATTATCGAAAAATGCCTTATACAAGCCAGTTTTATTATTTATTTTTTATCCATTCTTTTACAGCGGTCTTTACCATTGGTTAATATCTTTGAAATCCACGCAGCCCGATAATTTTACAGGAATATTAATAAAAAAAATACAGAAAAAAAATCTAACAATAATCGATCCTATAGTCGTCCTCTTTATGAATTTTTGCGTACTTAAGTTAATTACATTTAGGGGCGGTGAGCGTTAATGGACGTAGCGTAGCGAGATAATGAGGCACGGTATGAAAAATTAGATACATATATGTATGGGTGGGCTGCTCAGAAAAAAGCATAAGTAATCCCTTGGCAGATGGAGGCTATCGGCAAGCTAAACAGAATAGTCTTTAACATGGCACGCAAGTATGAAATTCCTGCTTAACTGCTGTTTGCTGTGTGTGATTCGATGTAATCATATAAGTTCATTACACTATTACCAAACATTCCCAATTGCCGTATTCTATATAGAAAGATAATATTCTACTTATTGTAGGGATTCATTTTCAGAACGAAAATACTCACGATATTTTGTGTGCGCCATCAATCAAAGCAAGAAGTATCAAATTTTTGCTTGGTTTGCTGTTTGTTCCATATCATCCGATGGAATGATAAAATTTATTGAAACATCAATAATCCATTTCAAATGCCATATTGTTTATTGGTACATGGTATTTTATTTATTCTAAGCATTGGTTTGAGGAAAGGAAGAACATTAATCTTGATCCACATCATTAATCAAAATACGTAGTATCAAATTTTTGCTCAAATGTTTTTGTGGTATATTTTTCGATACGATGTTATAAGTTCATTGGAGTCTCAAAAATATATTTCGAATACGTCTTATTATAAATTGAAAGATAAACTATTATTCTAGTCTTAAGCATTTGTACTTTGCACGCGTAATATGATTTTTCTTTTATTTAACTACTAAACAAACCAGCATAATTCTAGTTGGTTCTGGTATGAAATTTGTAATGTTTTAGGATTTCCGAGTAAAACTAGAGGGTAATGTATAAACAAACTAGCATAATTCTAATTAAACAAAACAAACCAGCATAATTCTAATTGGTTCTGGTATGAAATTTTGAAATGTTTTAGGATCTCTCAGTAAAACGAGTGGATAAGGCATAAAATTTAAGAAAGATTTGAAATCACATTGAAAAAAGATAAAAACATTGATTAAACATTATAGATTCTACAATAAAACTAAAGTACATTGCCGTTTTCCTGTCTAAAGCGTGCGATGTTATAAGTTCATTGGAGTCTCAAAAATATATTTCAGACGTCATATTATAAATTGAAACATAGATTATTATTCTGATCTTAAGCATTTGTTCTTAATACGAGAAACATGGTTTTTCTTTTATTAACTATCAAACAGCATAATTCTAAATGGTTATGGTTTGAAATTTTGAAATGTTTTAGGATTTCCGAGTAAAACTACGGGATAATGTATAAAATTTAAGAAAGATTTGAAATGACATTGAAAAAAGATAAAAACATTGTTTAAACACTATAGATTTTACAATAAAACTAAAGTAATTGCCGTTTCTCTATTTAAAGCGTACAATGTTATAAGTTCATTGGAGTCTCAAAAATATATTTCAGAAGTCATATTATAAAGTGAAACATAAATTATTATTCTAGTCTAGTCCTTTGTAGGCGAAACAAGATTTTTCTTTTATTTAACTACTAAACATAAAAAGCATAATTCTAATTGGTTCTGGTATGAAATTTTGAAATGTTTTAGGATTTCTCAGTAAAACGAGTGGATAACGTATAAAATTTAAGAAAGATGTGAAATCACATTAAAAAAAATAAAAACATTGATTAAAGATTATAGATTCTACAATAAAGCTAAAGTACACTGCCGTTTCCCTATCTAAAGCGTATGGAGGAAATTAATATACGTCAGCGATTATGCCATGGTTATTATTGACTGTTATGTAGATTGTAGTCTTCTAGAGCGATATGGGATTTATGAGAGCAGATGTTGTATAGAAGGTTTACCTTGTTGCCTTTTGTTTACATGAAAGTATATTTATTATTTTATACTCATAATACACATTTTTGAGCACTATTTATAAGATGAATATAAACATAGATTTTCTTTTATTAAACACTAAACAGCATAATTCTAATTGCTTATAGTTTGAAATTTTGAAATATTTTAGGATTTCTCAGTAAAACGAGTGGATAACGCATAAAATTTAAGAAAGATTTGAAATCACATTGAAAAAAGATAAAAACATTGATTAAACATTATAGATTCTACAATAAAGCTAAAGTACACTGCCGTTTCCCGATCTAAAGCGCATGGAGGAAATTAATATACCTCAGCAATTATGCCATGGTTATTCTTGATTGTTCAGTAGATTGTAGTCTGCGATATGGAATTTATGAGAGCAGATGTTATGTTGAAGGTTTACCTTGTTGCCTATTGTTTACATGAAAGTGTATTTATTATTTTATACTCATAACACAAATTTTTGAGCACTATTTATAAGATGAATATAAACATGGTTTTTCTTTTACTAACCACTAAAAAGCATAATTCTAATTGGTTATAGTTTGAAATTTTGAAATGTTTTAGGATTTCTCAGTAAAACGAGTGGATAATGTATAAAATTTAAGAAAGATTTGAAATCACATTGAAAAAAGATAAAAACATTGATTAAACATTATAGATTCTGCAATAAAGCTAAAGTACACTGCCGTTTCCCTATCTAAAGCGCATGGAGGAAATTAATATACCTCAGCAATTATGCCATGGTTATTATTGATTGTTCAATAGATTGTAGTCTGCGATATGGAATTTATGAGAGCGGATGTTATGTTGAAGGTTTACCTTGTTGCCTATTGTTTACATGAAAGGATATTTATTATTTTATACTCATAATTAAAATTTTGAGTTATATCTATAAGATGAATATAAACATGAATAG
>JAPMOQ010023660.1:253411-264108 GCA_026543055.1 Argiope trifasciata
CATAAAATTAAAATAAACTTATTTAATCATTTGACATAAAATTAAAGAATATCATATAGAGTTTCTTAAAAAAAGATAGATTATTAAATCAGTGTTTCTCAACCTTTTAGTATTCACGGCCCAATTTTCAGTCATAATTTTCATCGCGCCCCCCTCCCCACCGCATACAATAAAATGTATACAATAATAATGTATTTTGAGTATTTTGGTGCTAAACCTACACTACAATCTTAATTTTAAACTTTACAAATTACCAAGAATACGGAAATCTATTGATATTTTGCAACACCGATCCTCAGCATTGAAAAAACAAGAATCCTATACAATTTTAGTGCTCTTGCGTCCCGCCATGTCAGGCATTCTCACGGTTTCGGGAGAAGTTTCGATTTGTCTGGTCAGCTTAAAAGTTAAGTTAGGAGCGTGTGCAGATGTGAACAAATGTTTTCTCACTGGGAGAAGGAGAGAGTTCTATGACGCCAATTTCAATTCCAGACAATCTCATTCGAGTCGATCTTTCTATCACTATTGAATCTATTCTGATTGTGTATGTTATATATATTTTCATGTTATTGCAATTCACCGCATTAAATATTCATGGCAGCAGACTTATGCAGAATCATGGATAAATTTTTAAGCGGGCGTAAGCGAGCATTAGACGATAGACAAGCATCAACAAGTACACAGACAAGCGTGGTTACGGAACTAAAATCAAAATATTCTCAATAATACTTAAATTTTGGGTTCACTAGTACTGAAGTAAAGGAAAAAGAAAGGCCCCTGTGTATCATTTGCTCAAAAATGTTGAGGGCAGACAGCATAAACCTAATAAACTTAAACGACATTTGGAAACGCTTCAAAGTGAGTACGCAAACAAATCCAGAGAATTAAAATTAAAATCATATGAAAGGCAAAAATTATTGTTTAAAAAAACTTTGTCTGTGAATGAAAAAGCTTTAATTTCCTCCTACAAAATTTTATATAAAATAGCCAGATGTAAAATGCCTCACACCATTGGTGAAGAGCTTATTTTGCCAGCCGCAATTGAGATTGTAGAAATTATGTTTGGAGATAAATTTGCAAAACAATTGCAGTCTATACCTCTTTCAAATGATACTGTTGCCCGTCGAATTGCTGATATTGCTGAAGATGTAGAGTGTCAGCTTTTGTCGAAGTTACGTGACAAATTGTTTTCGATACAACTCGATGAGACAACAGATAGTAATAAAGATGCTCATTTCATTGCCTATGTTAGATTTTGTTATGATTTGTCAGTAGTAGAAGAATTACTTTTCTTCAAACCAATAGAACTCAAAGCAACAGCACTCGCATTATTTGCTATCTTAAATGATTTTATGAACGAGGCAAACATACATAGAATGGAAAAATTGCTTCGGAATATGCACCAATGGTGCTCGTTCTATGTCTGGAAGATTCTTAAGTATTCAAGTACTTGTGAGCGCCAGTCTCGAAACCGAAAGGTCTAGAGTTTTGTCCTCGTCTTGGCCAAAGACAGCCGTGTTGGTTAATGGCAGTTGGGGCACGTAAAATATGCCGCCACTGCTAAGTCCTCCAAGTTCCCATAACAAAACAATACCTCTGGGGGTACTGAATCAGAGATGAATTGGTCTCTGATTCGGATCTAAATTGTGACTTGCTTATGGATGAATGAGTTCGACCACCCCCTAAAAAAATTGTGTCGTGTGTGTTCGAGCAAAGTCGTACTTTCACCTTAACGGTGCTAGTTAACAACGAAAGGCGCACACTTCTGTCTTCATTCGAAAGAGCTAAACTCATTCGGGCTTGGCATGACCAAGTGGCATTAGACAGCAAAAACTTGTGAAACAAAAAACGCCACAGTGCGTCTGGACACATTGCATGATCCACAGAGAAGCTTTGGCTTCCAAAGCAATGAGTCCTGGTTTGAATATTGTGTTAACTACGGTTGTAACCGTAGTAAATTATATAAAAATGAGAACCCTGAAATCAAGAATCTTTCCCGCACTTTATAAAGACATGGTGCAGTATATTCAGTGTTACTATTTTATTGCGAGGCAAGATGGTTATCGCGAGAAAAAATTTTACAACGTGTTAATGAATTAAGAGAAGAAATCGCCATCTTCCTAGAAGAAGAAAACAAACCGGAAGCTGAGAAGTTTCGCGATAGTTTATTTGTGATGAAATTGAGCTACACTGTCGACATTTACGAGAAATTAAATAATTTGAATCTTCAACTGCAAGGAGCAAATACACATATATTGGATACGAGTGGTAAAATTAATGCTTTTTGTAGGAAATTGGAATTGTGGAGCAGAAATTTAAAGCAAGAAAACATAACAATGTTTGCAAATTTGAATGATTCCATTAAAACTTACGAGGCTGAAGAATAACATGTAAAAGTTATTTTTGTAACCATTGAAAATCCTTTAGCAATGCTAGCAGAGAATTTTAAAAAGTGCTTTCTTGCTGACGACAAACTGATATCAAGTTACAAGAGGGTGAGGGATTCATTTCAAAATACTCCCGAGGGACTCTCAATTTAAGAGGAAGAAACCTTCATAAATTTCACGGCAAGCGGCGAAACCAAAAGACAATTTAGTAATAAATCACTCTTTGAATTTTGGGCAGGAGTGGATGATGAGTTTTCTGCACTAACAACAAGCGCATTTCGCATTCTAATACAATTTTCAACATCTTACCTTTCTGAAACTGGATTTTCTGCGGTGGCTTCCTTGAAGACGAAATATAGATCTCAATTAAATATAGAAAAAGAATTGAGAGTGTCTATTTCTAATATAGTTAATTTCTAATATTAAACCCTTCTTCGAAAAACTTTGCTCTTCAAGACAAGCCAAAAGAAGTCACTAATAATTATTAAATTTGTTTTTAATTTAGTAAGTTGTTTTAGTTTAATAAGTTAATTATTAAATATGTCAAATATATTTTGTTTTGTATGTGTGCGTGTGTTCTTTCCTTTCAGTCAATTAATCAATTTTTTTTAAGTAACATTTTTTCTTGGATATGCTCGCGCCCCACAGGTTAAGAATCACTGTATTAAATTGTTAAAAAACGATCAAATCATTTATATTTCAGCTCCAATGTAAATTTAATTATCTACGTCTAGTTGTGCAAGTAATACATATTTATAAATTTATAAATATAAATTCAACTTTTTCCATATAGTTTAAATAATGAACTATTTTAGATTTAGTCTGACATAAAGATTGCAAGTAGATCCATGAGCACTGCCAAATATATGAATGAAAATCAAACATAATTGTAAGTTTTGACATTCATTAAAAAATATTGTTTAATTAAAGTACTAAAAATGCAATTTATATTTACTGAAGATAGTTTATTATTCGTATTTCCTCTTTTATTCATACCTCATATATCATACTGTATTTTCCTGAAATTTACAATTTTGTAAATAAAAACGATTTTTGACCGTTGAATCTAAATCAAATAAGGGTGAACTACAAGACAGAAGGAGATAAAATTTATCTTCACATTTTCTGTCGCAGATATAAGAATTCTTGCTTCGAAATGGACCATATCTATAGATAGTTTCATTTTAGATATGTGGAATAGAAATACCAGATGTGGTGTCCATCAATTTATCTCCCTTGTGTCGAGGATGCGAAAATCGGTTCTTACAAATATATTCCATTTTATATGCATTTGTTCTTGCCGCATAACATTTTTACACGAATATAGGAAAAATACAATCTAAAAAAGGTAAAAATTATATGTTTAATACATAAATTAATCTAAATACATAATTTATTAATATATAATTATATATTAAATATTAATATATAATTTGATATAAATTATAAATATTATATCCTGCCTAAGTCAACAAAGAAATTTTTTATTTTAGTTACTTTTTATTAAATGATTATCAAAAATTATTAAGTATAAAAAATATATTGATTTTCGCAAGAATTCGCATTCTTCTGGAATCTTTACATTTTACCGATTGAGCTACTGGCAGTTGATGGGGCCGTGGTGGCCTGGTGGTAAGGCCTCGGCTTCGGAACTGGAGGGTTTCAGGTTCGAGACTCGATTCCACCGAAGAGCCGTCGTGTGAGGGAGTCTCTTGCACGTTAAATCTGTCGGGCCAAACGTCCTGCCGCTGGTGTGGTGTGGAGAGGGGGTTGCCATTTGAGGTGTCGTCCTCGTCATCTGATCTTGGTTCAAAATGACGAGGTCCGTCCCCAAATAGCCCTCGTGTTGCTTTAAATGGGACGTTAATCTAATTAAACCAAACCAAATCCTTGCCTTTTACCTACTGAGCTACTGTCTGCTGATTTCAATTTTCATTAAAAACTGCTAATACAATAATTCAGGTATTAAAAATTAAATAAATCATAAATAAATGAAACGTAATAAATTAGTATTTGAAAAAAATATTTACATCAAGTGTCATCGACTACAATTGAAAAAAATGTATTGAACTTGAGCGGATGAACGAAAAGTATTTTATCCCCGATTCAAAATTTGAACAAAATATATAAATAAATATATATTGGGAGAGTGCAAACTAATAATAGGAATTTAAATAATCGATAATATATCTGCAATTTGTATCTGATCCAATTTTGTAAATGGTAAACATTTTGAAGCTATGGTTTTGATATCTTTTGTCTGATTGGAATGAAAAGATACAATTTCGCAAATATCATATCCGAAATATTGAACAAGTGATACTTTTTTTAAATTTCTGTTGTGATTGGATTGATGGCTATGTGTAAAATTGTACCTGTATTGGAAATACTTTTTGTTGCTTGAAATATTAGAAAAAGCATACGATGTTTTGGTTAACCCTTAACTGCGAAGGTGTGGTCACACAGACCATATTTTATTTATACATATTAAATTTTCTCATGAATGTATTAGTATGAAAAAGCAGCCAATATATTTTGCAGATATTTTTCTTGATATGTAGACATGTTTTAAAATTTTTTCAAAATATATTATCATTGAGACGAGTAAATGTTTCGGAACACGCATTTTCTTCTCAAATTTCATGTTACAATAAATACATTACTTGATAAATAAATCACTTGAAATTACTTGATAAAAAAAACCCCTTGAAATTACTTGATAAAAAATCCCTTGAAATTGATAAATAAATTACTTGGAAAAACATATTACTTTATACTTTTTAAATCGTGCTTATTTTTCCAGTATATAAAGGTATATAGAAAACAATATAATGTAAAATTAAACAGATATATGGAAAAAAAATTGACCCTTTTTTTATATCGGCTTATGTCACTTTCATGGCATGGTTTTCGAGGACATTTTAAACGAATATGTTGAGAACTAGTATAAAAATCAACCTATAAACTCTGTACGTATTTCTCTTGGTATGTTAATATATTTTATATTTTTTTTCTAAATACTTTCTCACTAGAAAATATAATTATATTTGAACTTACATAACAGAATTAGTTGAATGCGAACTTTCATCCATAAACTCTTCTTTTCAGTTATCTTTAACAATAAAATCAATTTCTGCTTCATTTAAAAGTGCCTGGAGCACTGCTTCTTAATGGAATCAGTAAATTGGATGATATTTTGAGGCCTAAGTTTAAGCACCATCTGCAATGCCTTGTTTATCACTGAAACACTAACGGGGGAACTGCGGTCTTAGAGACCACACTCGAAAAAATAACTGAATTATTTTAAAAGCATCAACTAAAACACTTTGAGAAAGGGCATCTGTATTGAAGGTCACAAAACAGGAAGCTAGAAGGTCAATCCTTTCTATTGAGCTAAAATTAAAATAGGGGTGACCGAAAGTCCATCGCTAGAGGTCTCACAGACCGCATATCCCCATTTAAGAATTAAAAAAAGAAGAAATAGAAAATCTAGTACGTTATTTGGACATTGACTGATTAAAATAGGATTTCCTACAAAGGACCACAGTTCTGTTTTCACATTTTAATTTTCTTAGTTTTAAAACTAAGTAGCAATTTTCATATATCTAGCATGTTGCTTTTCTTAGTAATCACATTCGAATACACAGACTAACATGCAAGTAACCATTTGACAAGATTGGCCCAAAATTTGTGTCAAATATTTACCAATTATGTTAAAATCTTATGCAAAATTTTCTTTGTCTAACCTTTTTTGAGCTATTGTGCTCATGTGCACATGATAAAATAGACGGACACGACATTGTCTTCTCTTATTTTGTCAAAAAATGTAATTCAATATTATGTTTTTTGTATGATGACAAAGTTCTATTGTTTAATTTTCATTTTTGCAGGCAAGTGTATGAAAGATATTATGAAAAGATTTTTCAATTTCAGGGAAGTCTTAAACGTATTATTTACAGTAATTTATCGGGGTCAAATTATTTGTAGTTTTCATTGCTTTGCCTTTGAATACGAAAAAAGTACAAAAAATTCAGGCAATGAAAAAATATCATTTTTGATGAAGATATGCTTTATCACTGTAAATATTACCCACCAACAGTTTTTTTTTAAACTTGATGATAACCATTGGATTTCCCTCCAAAAATTAACCCTCTTTTCTATTATTTAAAACATTTACTTATTCCAATAAGGTGATTAAATATTGCTGAAATCTCTTGAAAACAAAAAGATTAATATCTATTATTATGAAAAAGTGCTTTTCTGGGAATTAAGGCAATGAAAAAATATCATTTTTTATGAAGATAGGCTTTATCACTATAAATATTTCCCACCTACAATTTTTTTCAATTTGATGATAACCATTGGATTTTCTTCCAAAAATTAATCTTCTTTTCTGTTATTTAAAACATTTACTTATTAGAATAAAGTGATTAAATATTGCTGAAATCTCTTAAAAACCAAAAGTATCTATTACTACGAAAAAGTTCTTTTCTGGGAATTAAGGCAATGAAAAAATATCATTTTTGATGAAGATATGCTTTATCACTGTAAATATTAGCCACCTACAGTTTTTTTTATTTGATGATAACTATTGGATTTTCCTCGAAAAATTAACCTTTTTTTCTGTAATTTAAAACATTTACTTATTAGAATAAAGTGATTAAATATTGCTGAAATCTCTTAAAAACCAAAAGTTTAATATCTATTACTACGAAAAAGTGCTTTTCTGGGAATTTCCAATCTGATTAACAATTATTCCAACCAGAAAATAGAATTTCCTTCTTAAAGTAAAGACTGATAAATTCATCGGCTTAAAATGCCATTAAGCGCATTAGTTTCTTTTCCAGTGATAAAAATAAATAAAAATTTCTGGATTCTTTTTAACGTTTTCAGTCTGAATCAAATATACAAGTGGATTCAAAAATATTTTGAAATGTAATGAAATGCTGAGTTTCCTTCTTTTTAATTATAAATTATTCAAAATTTTAAAATGAATGTCCAAGTTAAAAATCAATCTTAATCATGTTTGGTTAATTTTTCGAAATGTTAGGAGAAAAAAAAGTAACTGAATTAAATACTTTTTTTAGCTATTAAAGAACTGAGATTTACTTAATTTATTGCTCTAATTTTTTTCTTATCAGATCGAATGTTAAGCGATTATAATTCATTACAGTTCAAAAACTACTGCGAATTTTGGAATAAAATGTGATATGCATATTGAAAAAAAACATACCATATCAAATTATTATTAATTACAGTAAAAGCTCCTTATTCGCGCTTCCTTCTTTCGCGTTTTCACTATTCGCGGATTAAAAAATTCGACCCAATTTCTATATTCGCTGTTAAAAATTTCTTTATTCACGGATCTAACAAGTACATACATAATAATAAAACGATTCCAATAGGTATTCAACCCAATATCCTTTGTAAATGCCGTCAATTGGACTAATGAAAAAAGTAAAATAGAAACTTATTAAAACTTTGTCTAAAGCATGTTGTTAAATGCAAACTGCAAACATAGCCGAAATCGCGAATGGAATAGGACGATATGGGTTCGAACAGATAAAATCAAGTGACATTCAGGAATTGCTTGAATCGCAAGAGGAAGAACTGACTGAAATCGACTTGGAGGAAATTTAGTTTAGTTTAGTTATATTAACGTCCCGTTTAAAAGTAACACGAGGGCTATTTTAGGACGGACCTCGTAATTTTGAACCACGTTCAGATGACGAGGACGACACCTGAAGTGGCAAACCCCCTCTCCACACCACATCACACCAGAGGGAGGACTTTTGGCCTGACAGATTTAACGTGAAAGAGACCCATCACACGACTGTTCTTTGGTGGAATCGAGTCTCGAACATGAAACACTCCGGTTCCGAAGCCGAGACCTTACCACCAGGCCACCGCGACCCCATTTTATGTAGAATGTTAACCGCTTGGGTTAAAATTCGCTAAAATTTGCTATAAATTTTCTCATTTCTTAAAATATATTACATTTTCAAATATTTTTTTTTGTATTTATAGCGTTTATAATTGACAATAAATCTAAAAATCATAAATAGTTTCTAAAATATCCAATTTTTCATAATTTTTCCTTCGAACGTAGTCGGATACCTTAAATATTTTTTCCACTTTAATATTTAAATTGTATACAAAATAATATAGATTTATGACGTTATAGCTTGAAATTATATTAAACTGGAAATTTCAAAAATGAAAATAGTTATAAAAATTAAGGCAACACTTTCTGATGAAAAATCATGAAAATACCGAATTTTTTTTAATTGTCTCATTTGATAAAGCCGACTTTTCTAAATATGTCTATATAATATAGTTAAGCATAAATGAATATACATTTTGTAGAAGTTTCAGGATGTTCTATGAATTTCATATCAAGTTATTGCAATTTGAAATCTTTAAATTCGTTTTTCTCCCTGATGTAATTTTGTTTATGTGCTGCTCTTCAAAAGATTAAGGCTTTTTTAAAAATTGATGTCGAGATGTGAAATTTTTCGTGAATGTTCCTAAATACAAGTTTTATAAAACTTACTATGGAATTTTCTCTAAGATGTAAAGTTATTTTTTTAAGTGTTCAAACTCAAAATATGTGTTTTTTTCAGATTTTTTCTGTGTTTAACAATGAAAATACTTATAATTAAATAATTATCATCAGGAGGATAAATTCCATAGTAACTTTTATGTAATATATAACTAACTACCTGAAAAAAAAACTTTGTGAAAAAATTTTAATACTTAAAAAAGTTTTAGGTTTAAAAAAACTTTTTTTCAAAAACTGTTGAAATAATTCATTTTTTGGGGCAGTTATAGAATGCTATTTAAGATAAGATACACTTAAAATCTAATTTCAAATATTAAAATTTAAAAAAATTAGATGGTACCGTGTAGCCTTAAAGGATCCATTGACCTTTTCTTTAGACTAAAATAAAATCTAATAATACAATTATTATCACCATGGAATTAATACTTTCATGTTTTTTCTTTAAAAACTTCTGCTTTTGAACTGTTTGTCATTATTTTTTATTAACTAATTTGCACTCTAAATTAAAGACTCTTTATATTGGCGATAATAAACCATATAAAAAGAAGAATCAATATTGACGCAGCTTTATTCTAAAGAATTCTTTTTATTTTTTACTTGCTTATTCTCTTGATAAAAATAGCTCACTGTGGATTCCCAGAAGTAAACAATTTCGATTCATTCCCTGACGATCTATTTTTAAAACATTTTGTTTATTGATCATCTCAATTTTTTGTGAACGGCGCCTTTCTTCGCACTCATTTGATTCTGTCAATTTTTGACATTTTGAAGCTCCTCAAATGGATAAAATGGGCAAAATTAAGAAGTTCTTCACGCCCATTTTGTTCTGTCAATTTAGTTTTGAAGTTGAGGTTTCAATTTGTAAAGGATGTAAAAAGTGAATGATTAAAATAAAAACGATAAAATTCAAAGATAATTTTTTTCCGTTTTGAAGTGTAAGAAATAATTGAATTTGATTTTGAAGTATTGTAATGCAACAAAATTTACAATGACGATTATTGGTAATGTTTTTGACTTTTGGATTTTCAACCATTGTAATTATTTAAATTTTAACCTTAATTCGAAAATACATTCGTTTACTTTTTTTTTCTTAATTAAGGAGTAAAAATACGATAATCTTACTACGAAAATACACTGCAGTTAAAAAAATCAAATAATCCAGATTCAAATATTATCAATAATATCAGTGTCTTGGATATTGTTATATAATATTATACGGAAATATAGAAATTTTAATTTTCTTTCATGACGAAGTTTTTTATAAATTTTTTATAAAACAAGTATAATATATCAAGATATTAAATGCAAGTGCACACATTTAAAGTTTCACTTTCAAATCTTAAAAAAAAAGAAAAAGTAGAGAAATTTTTCATATATTTGGAGCTTTTAGGCATGGTGGTACCGGTTTCGATTTTGGAGTCAGGTGGTTTCAGTTCGAAACCCGATTTAGCAGCAGAAACAATGTATAGATGGGACTTGGGCCCCTTAATTCCGTCTAAAACCAAACGTCCCCCCACTTGTGTGGCGTGGAAGTTTGGAGAGGGCTTGTCAGCTCATGTGCCATACTTGCTATCTGATCGCGTTTCAGAATTGGCACTAAATTTGTGCTAAAATAGTATTAAATTAGTATTAAATATTACTATTAATAGTACGGGATTAGGATAAATACTACAAGATTAAATACTGTACTATTAATAGTATGAGATTAGGATAAATACTATAAAGTTAAATACTATACTATTAATAGT
>JAPMOQ010023660.1:277756-288955 GCA_026543055.1 Argiope trifasciata
CATAATTAAAATGCGATAACAACTGAGAATTAAAGATGCAATGTTTGTTTAATTGTACTGAAGATTTAAGCTAAGATTAGGCTTTATTATTTTAAGCACCAAAGTATGTCACATATTCTAAAAAATGAAATAGGTCCTATTTTCAAAAGATAAAAAATTATAACCATTCAGAAATTTTTGCAAATTACAGATAACTATCAGAATTTTTTTTAAACATTTATACATAATTGAGTATTGAGACAGTACGTTAAATATAATGTTTTATATCAATTTTATTTATCAACTAATATTTTAAATAAATGAATTTAATTTTGTATTTTTAATAACTTGAAACTGTGAATAATATTTAAAAATATAATTTATATGCAGGATAACTATTCAAGTTGGGGATGTACCCATTTTCATCATATGAAAATATGAAAAAAGGCCTATATCACCTAAAATGTTTTATTTCATGGAGTAAAATTGTATAAAAGTAGAAAAAAAATCATTTTGAGCATTATTTGGGAGTCATTTTGTTAAGTGTGGAAATATTTGAAATGTGGGATGCATATAGGTATATAGTATATAATATGAATACAGTATATATCATAAAATATGCATAGCGTATATATACGCTCCAGTGATAATGACCAGAGAAATTGAGCGTATACACACGCTAATGATGCAAATGGGTTAATAACTATATTCTATGCCTTTATAAATATAGAAATTTATTTCCTATTAGAAAAATGGTGTACGTATCAATTGTCTGCAAACAATTATAAATAGCTGAAAATATTATTTTGTAAAGTCATTCTTACTTTTCATACCTTCGATAAATTATTTTGAACCGTAAAACTGAGTGTTTTGTATGTTTGTATGTTCGTTTTTTTTATACAGAATATTTTTATGTATGTTTGTATGTTTTTTTATACAGAATCATTTATTTTTATTGGCGAAAAACAATTAAATCCCTAAATTTTAAAATAGCATATTTAATGCAAAGATATAACCAAAACCCTAATTTCGTTATAATTTGCATAAATTATCAGCTGATCAAATACGCATTAAAATAATCCCTTGTAATGAATGGAATCATAACTTTTAATAATTGCATATTCAAAACCTTTTTCATCATATTTTGATTGGCGAGAAACAATTAAATCCCTCAATTTTAAAATGGCTTATTTGATGCAAAAGTGTCATAACCAAAACCCTAATTTTGTTATAATTTTAATAAATTATCAGGTGTTCAAGCACGCATTAAAATAATCCCTTATAAAGAATGGAATTAAGACTTTTAATAATTGCATATTCAATACATTTTTCATCACATTCGAAAAATTACGTGCGTATTAGAAACAAATTAACCCAAACGAAAGACATGGTATTTGCTTCAATTAGTTCTTGATATAGCTTTAAGTGTCTAATGTAATAAATAATATTTCTGAAATTATTTTTCTACTCACTGATTTTAACAAACCTGCACAAAAAATATATATGCATTATACTAAACTCTATACCCTGAATTTAAACATTTTATTCCGCGCGAATTATCTGAAATCAGTTGCCTCATAATTAGAATTTTTGTTTGAAGCCTTATCAATGATAAATAAGCTAGAATGAAATTCCAAATGATTTAATCCGAGGGAAAGTTTCGTTACTGCCTGCTTGAATAATTTATCTAATACAAAGACATTTCCTACGATGTATTAGATAATTAAAACGCTATTCACCAACCAAAACCGGGGAATAGTGTTTTAATAAAGCCCGAACAGAATTGAATTCCTAAAAATATAAATTTTTGTAGGACAACAAGTAATGTATTATGTGATTGACGACCAAATGTTCTGCTATTTAATCTTGTTTTGAAAGCTGATGGAAGAATGCGTTAACGCAGAAATCAGAAATAGCGCTCAAGTTCCGGATTCTATGTGTTGGAATAACAGCAGCAATCACTTCATCTGACCAATTTTTCACTCCGCTATTCGCTGTGTTATTTGACCTTGTTTTGATAGTTAAGGTGATTTCGTCCTTTTTATGGCCTACATGAAGCAAAAATTTTTCGGAAAATATTGCTTCATACCTCAGAACTCCGTTGGCTTCTGAATTTTTATAGTAATATTAAGGTGCCATTTATTAATCGTAAATTCGTTGATATTTTATTGATGGTTCTCATAAAAATGTGATTTATTGGACTCAACTTTGGAGTTTTTCAAGATTTCTTTTAGGCAGCGCATTACTTTATAACTCCTCTTAAGTTATTTACAATTTATTACAGAAGAAACAAGAAAAAATACTTCTGAAACCGAAGCACACGGGCTTTCAATTTCTTTCAAATATATTTTATTCGGACATTTTGCTCTCTAGTCTCCATGAAAAATGATTTGTTTAATTTAAATTAAATTATATTTTGCCCTGAAAAATTGTCTGAATAAAGAGCAGGCAAACAATGCTCTTATACAGAGATATTCTTTAAATTAAAAAAAAATTATTGAACCTTTCTCATCTAATTATTAATTCTATGTCAGCATGATTAATTGGATGTTCGGTATGATAATTAGATACGTCAAGTGTTTCTCAATATAATTTGAATAACAGTTTGATAACAGTAATTGAATAACAGTTAATTTGATACACAGAATTTTCTTAGTGAACTTTTAAAGCAAACATTTCACATGGAATTAAGATATAAACTTTTAAGAAAAATTACACTTTTTAAGATCAAATTAAATCTAATAAGTTAAATAGAATCAACCGACATTGATCATAAAAAATGATAGGAAATATTATCATAAAAACCTTAAAAATAGGAACAAAGAAAGATAAAAGTTAAATCCAAATTCTGTCCTGAATGTTAAATTCGTATTTCTTCCTTAAATATTTCATGATGGTAATGAATTGCAAGCATGATGATGTTAAGAAATTCTAAGCACCATTACATGAATAATGTAAAACTTATCATAAAAGCTTTAAAAATAGGAACAAAAAAGATAAACAGTTAAATCCAAATTCTGTTCTGAACGTCAAATTCGTATTTTTTTCCTATTTCATAACGATAATGAATAGCAAGCATGATGATGTTAAGAAATTCTAACCAACATTACATGAATAATGTTAAACGATGATATGCAATACGATCAGTTGAAAAATAATGGTGCCACTTATAAAAAGCTAGAATCTTAAATGCCAATGCTGATAATACTTTTCAACAATCGAAACAACATCGGGTGTCTAAGCAACATTGCATGAATTATATTGCTTAGAATTGCAACATGATGCATTGAAAAATAATGGTGCCACTTATAAGAAGCTAGGATCTCAAATGCCGTTCCTAGTAACACTTTTCAACAATCGAAATAACATCGGGAAGAAAGAATAAATGAGTTCAACGAAAAACAGGAAATAAGCAATATAACGAAAAGACAGGAAAAACGTTTCCTGTGTTTACAAGATCGGCATCAGTGGTCAAGTGTTTTCATCAATAAATTTTTCCACGTAGAATTCCTATGAAACATGTTTTTTTTATCAATGGATGGCTACTTTTCTTTCAGTTGTAAGATCACAGTTCTTTGAATCAATCTGATGCCTTTACGTTCACATCTTAAACTAGGTCTACGAATGCAATAAATGGTAGTTTGATACATTTATTTTCATTGATCGCTACCCAGGTAGAAGGTAGTCTTTTGAATTATATTGTACAATACTGGGAAATAATATATGATACTAGCCACTTTTGGCGACCAGCTGGGTCGCCATGAGTAATGCGCTCTAAAATTT
The DNA here is from genome assembly GCA_026543055.1 of Argiope trifasciata. Lineage (NCBI taxonomy): Eukaryota > Metazoa > Arthropoda > Arachnida > Araneae > Araneidae > Argiope > Argiope trifasciata. The sequence goes on from JAPMOQ010023660.1 coordinate 281,519, forward strand.
TCAATTAAATTCACACATTTATTAGCCTTAAAGTAATTCCGGGCATTGATTAGCCCGAAATTAATATTTTCTTTAAGATGATGGACGGAAAGTTCTAAAAGAACAAGTTTTCATAATAATATTCTGTAATTTTATAAATCAGTCAGTTTTAATTATTGATTCAGAAGTCTGATTGATGTAGCAACTTTTATTAAAATTATTTTGTAAAATATTGCTCACAGAGAAAAGTATGAAGAAATCTAAAACTCATTATTCATAAATGCATTGTTTGACTCAAACTACATAATGGTAATTATTTACTTTAGTTAGATCAAATTAATAGTATTAAACAATATATATGCCTATTAATAATATTTTACAAATTGGCCATTGGACCGGAATTCGAATGCATGTCTTGTATAAATTCAATCCTCTATAAATAAAGATAATTTATTGAATTAAGTATTTATATATTGCAAACGATTATAGAAACCTTTGCCTTGCATTTAATTTTTTAGAAAATATTACATTTTATATTTATTTTATTTTATCCAGTCACGTGCTAAAAGTTCCATTTCTTTAGATTTATTTTGCGATGATAGTTTTTTTTTAAAAATTTGAACTTCCGTCATTGTTTTCTTTTATTTTATTCCGTCACGAGCTAAAAAAATCATGGTTAAACTATTTCTTTAAAAATTCGTTAAAAATAGAAGCTTAAGTTATACATTAAAAATAATACAATTAGAAAGCTGATTTTTTAATCTTTAAATTAATGTAAAAATCATGTTTGTGCGATAATATGTTTATGATCGAAAGTTATAACGAAAACACGTCGAAATTTCTCTTAAATTTTAATTAATTCAAATTCCAATAAAAAATTCGAAAAACGGGCTCCAAGGTGCACATTCCCGACCTCCAAGGTATACAGGTACCAAATTTGGTAGCTGTAGGTCCAACGGTCTGGCCTGTAGAGCGCCAACACACACACATTGAGCTGTATTATAAGTATAGATTAAGCAATATTCTTCAGTATTAAGCAATATTGCGAATATTGATCAATGTCATACAATATTGTACAATATTTGTGTTCTGTACAATATTGTACAATATCATATGATATTAAACAATATTCCTCAGGTTGGTTGGTTGATTGGTTATTTTGGGTGTTTTTGGCACAAGAGCCATTCTTGGCCATACTGCTCCATTCATATGGTAAAAGATAAAACATTGTTAATGTTTGAAGCTTTGTATAAAACTATATTTTCATGTAAAAATGAATGTAAAAAAGCTAAAACAGACGAAGACAAAAAAAAAGTTACATCTTTAAAACAAAATGAAAATGGTTTAAGTTAAATATATGGTAAAGAGTGTATAGCAATTAAAAATGTAAAGATGTTTGGAGGATAATTCTTTCTCAGCAGTTCTGGAAGAGTTATTCTTGATGAGTGAAAAAAATGATGAGGATGGGAGTCAAAAGCTGGGCATTCGATCAAAATATGACTAATTGTCAATTTCGATCGAATGCCCACCTTTTGACTCACAATATTCCTCAGTATTAAGCAATATTGCGAATATTAATCAATGTCATACAATATTTTACAATATATGTGTGCCTCTATGGTGTATGGTTTACAAACTGATTTCCAATGGTTATGGATTTTGAGATAATAGATAAATTTTAATAAAGCAAATTTCATACGTAAAATGAACTATCACATCGATTGCGGTTCTATATCAATACTGAATCGTAATATACTTTTTATTTATCTTGGCACATAGCGTTTTATGAAATGGATTTTTGAATTACACTAGGATGTCTATAGCAATACATAACGATTAGCCATATTTATAAAGATAAAACATTCAAGCAAACATTTTCAGATTTTTACAAAACGCCAACTCTTCTAGAATATGACTGTGTCTCGAACTATCAATTTGTACCTTTGCTATCAGCTCGATATCACTAATTTTACTTCAGTTTACTGGACGTAACTTTAAAAAATTTTGAGGCATCAGACTACATTAAAAACACTGGCTATCGAACACACTGGCGAATAATTTTTTTATTGTTATTTCTTGTAGTTCAGACTTTCCTTTTTCCAAAACAGTTTATCTTTTCTGAGAAAAGGAAGACCTGACCTATCGTCCAGGGTCACATATTTTTCAGCCAAAATTTGTATTTCATTATGATTTTCTCAAACTTTAATTTCCATAAAAATTCTCCGCTGTTAACACGATATCTTAAAAACTATTAGAGGTGTTTACATAAAAAAAATTCAGCTTGTGTTTTAATTAATATGGGAAATGAAACGAACCAAAAGTTTTATTGTTGGGGAAATATTTTTTCACTTATAGGTGTTTTTGTTGTGAATTTATGGAAAAAATGCACACATAGGCATATTTTTACCCGTAGCTTCTTTTCATCACAAACTCTTTCTTAGATTTTGGGTTATTTCATTCATCATTATATACTATAACTTGTGTACAAAAAAATTAATATTGCTTCATTACAATTTTGAGTAGAGTGTTAACCGTTGCGGTTCAATTTCATTAAAATTGACTTCAGATTTTCCTATTTCTCAAAACATATTAATTATTCAAACAATTGTGTTGTATTTATAGTATTTTGTGTTATAATTTACAATACATTTAAATACAATAGTTTTTTCAAAAATCCCATTTTTCAAAAATATTCTTTCGAACGTTGTCGGATACCTTAATATCGAATGGGAAATTGTATTATAAGAAACTCATTAAACACATTATTACTTTAAGTAATAAATTCGTCAGAAAAAGATTTTATCATACCTGCTATGGAAAAAAATCATCGGGTTATAAAAGTATCTTCATTTTAAAGTTCTTTACAAGCAGGTCTTTTTGAAAATAGTTACCCTTATACTCTACTTCTTAATAATGTATTTTATTTCATTTATGGAGAATAACTTATGTTTTGCGATTGTAATATCTTGTTCTTACAATAAGTATTATTCGAAATGTTCAAGGTAAAGGAAGGTGTTGAAATCAAATGTCTTTGCATTTTAATTTGATTTTTGGGATTATTCTTCCTCCTTTAAACGGAAGGAAATCAATATCTCAAATGAAAAGAAGAAAATTCTTCCATTTTGTATAATTTTCCAACTGACTGGAGATAATTTTGATAATTTACGTGTTCAAAAAATTGTAAATTAATTTGTCTTCCCAGTACCAAAAATGATGGATGTTTAAGATGAAAGTAAAGACATAATTTTCGTTGAGATTCATACGTGCTTTATAGTTTTGAATTACGGTATATTGCTCAATTTTTTCTGTGTTTAATTTTAGAATACAGTAAAAGCTCCTTATTTGCGCGTCCTTCATTCGTGTTTTTACTTATTCTTCTTGCATACAGCCGACCACCCCGCCGCCACTGAACGTAGCAGTATCGACAGGATTTGTCGCGTTTTCACTATTCGCGGATTAAAAAAATGTGACCCAATTCCTATATTCGCGGCTTAACATTTCTTTATTCGCGGATCTAATAAGTATATACATAATAATAAAAGGATTCCAATAGGCATCCAGCCCAATATCCTTTGTAAATGCCGTCCAACGGAATAATAAAAAAGTAAAATAGATCTTATTACAACTTTGTCTAAAGTATGTAGTTAAATGCAAACTGCAAACATAGCCGAAATCGCGTGTGGAATAGGACGAGATGGATTCGAACAGATAGAATCCAGTGACATTTAGGAATTGCTAGAATCGCAAGATGAAAATCTGACTGAAACAGACTTGGAGGAAATGTTGAATTCACGGCCCATTGAAGAAGAGGCTAAAACAAGCCCAGGAACCATGATATTTAATTTGAAAAATCTTAGTAAAGGTTTAAGAATGGCAAATGAGCTTTGCGATTTTTTTATGAACATTGATCCGTCTATGGAACGAAGTCTTATTTTTAAGAGACAAATTGTTAATGCTGCTGCGTATCAGTCTAAATTGAAAGAGCTTTTAAAAGCTGCCAAGCAAGAGAAAATCACAAAATTATTATGAATAATATATATATATTCTTATAAATAATAAAATAAAATTATATATATATTATTTTGTCACCTAGGTACGTATCCCCTATAATAACGTATAAATGACCATTCCATATTCACGGTTTCTGTATTCGCGGCATATTTATGGAACATATACCCCCGAATAAAGAGCTTTTACTGTAATTAGTAACATGCAGAAACAGTAAAATCCTTTTAAACTCCTTAAATTTAAAACTATGTTTCAAATATACAAAGAAATGGCAAGTATTAATACTAAATTGACTGTGCTGAATCTATTAAGTCTGATTACCGTCGCCCTAGCGGCGAAATAAGGAAATTCAGTGAGTGAAAAACTGATAGATCGACCAAAAAGTCGAATTAGAAAAAATTCGCACTAAGTCATATTAAAAATATAGATAAAAGTGTGAAGGAATTATCTGTAAAATAGATAGAGATATTTGCAATTAAATTTGTGAAATATCCTTGATTGAAAAAGTGGTAGAAAATTGTAAGTTTGTGAAATATTCTTGATTTAAAAAGTGGTAGAAAATTGTAAGTTTGTGAAATATCCTTGATTTAAAAAGTTGTAGAAAATTGGGAGTTTATGAAATATCCTTGATTGAAAAAGTGGTAGAAAATTGAAAGCTTGTGAAATATCCTTGATTGAAAAAGTGGTAGAAAATTGTAAGTTTGTAAAATATTCTTGATTTAAAAAATGGTAGAAAATTGAAAGTTTTTGAAATATCCTTGATTTAAAAAGTGGTAGAAAATTGAAAGTTTGTGAAATATCCTTGATTTAAAAAGTAGTAGAAAAAATAAAAACTATCAATATTCTATGATGAATGTCGGCTCATATCAAATATGTTGATATAATACATTTGACATTGCTTTTCATTAGAAATTAACATTAAATTTTTAGAATAATTAAGTGTACAAAAAATTAATAAAGCATTTTCTTTTCAATAGTTTTATGTTTTAAGAAAAAAAGTACATGTAATCCTTTTTTGCATACTTGCAAGATGCAAATTACATGATGTTATTGTTTATTTCTTTTACATGCAGAAACCTAAATACTTTTGGTAGCTATAGTACAAAAAATATAAAATAATCTTAAATGTGCATTTCATTTGAATGGATATCGCAATAAGAAAAATTACTGCTTTTCAATATACGATTTCTCAATGGATTCACCTATATCTCAAAAATTCACCTTATTTGGTAAAAAGACGAATAAACTTGGTGATAAATTATTTATCAATACGTAAATTAAAAGTTTTGAAATTTCAATTAATTGAATTTTGAATGTTACACCAGCATTTTTAAATAAAGATATTTTCCAAATCGATTATCACTATTTAAATTTATAAAACAAATCTCATTTTTTAAACTTGCAAAACTTTTGAACATTTGATTCTTTTTACTCTTTTTTGATTTATCTGGAATTCTTTAAGGCAATAAATAATTTTCAATGAATACTTTCTAATTTTAGCCGATGTTTTGCGGTATTGAATTTATTTTAAAACTGAAATAGTACAAACACATCCTTCAACATCTCATCTTTTAAGTAATTCTGCATAAAGATAGTAAACTGTCCCTCATTTTTATCAATGAAATTTTCTGGAATTTATATAAATATATTTTACCAATTCAACTTACCCTCTTTTAAGAAATTTCGTAGAAATGTTGTAAACAATTTTCCATTTTTATCAATGAAATTTTCTGGAATTTATTTTTTACAACCATGTTCAATGAAAAGATTAACCAAAAAATTTCCCATGAATCGTTATTCTTTCCTTACGTTGAATATTTTCAAAGAATTTGGTGAAATCTACGTATTTTTAGAAACATTGGAGTATCAGGTTAATAGTACATTTTATAGGATTTAGTTTCCATTCTTAATTTTTTCCCTTCGTGAAAGTTGATAGTGTCTACAATTATTTTTATAATTTTCATCTTGGAACAGAATTTTTATATATTTTTATGTCTAGGAATAAAGTTTAATCCTATATCTCCAATAATGTGCATAATTTTATACCAAATTAACAACTAATATTTTTGAAGAACACGCACTGAGATTCAGGAATATATCAAGTTAATAAAACGATTTACGGGATTTAGTGTCAATTTTTAATTTTTTCCCTTCGAGAAAGTTGATAGAGTCTACAATTATTTTTTATAATTTTCATCATGGAACAGAATTTATATATATTTTTATGCATTTTTTTATGTCTAGGAATAAAGTAGGGTCCTATTTGTCCAGTAATGTGCATAATTTTATGCCAAATTAACAACTGATATTTTTGAAGAACAGGCACTGAGATTCACGAATATATCAGATTAATAGTATGATTTATAGCATTTAGTTTCCATTCTTAATTTTTTCCTCTAGTAAGTTCATAGTGTCTACAATTATTTTTTATAATTTTCATCGTGAAACAGAATTTTTATGCATTTTTTATGAGTAGGAATAAAGTAGAATCCTACTCCTCCAATAATATGCATAATTTTATGCCAAATTAACAACTAATATTTTTGAAGAACAGGCACTGAGATTCATAAATATATCAGGTTAATAGTACGACTTATAGGATTTAGTTTTCATTCTTAATTTTTTCCCTTCGAGAAAGTTGATAGTGACTACAATTATTTTTTATAATTTTCATCGTGGAACAGAATTTTTATGTATTTTTATGCATTTTTTATGTCTAGGAATAAAGTAGAGTCTTATTTCTCCAAAAATGTTTATAATTATATGCCAAATTTACAACTAATATTTTTGAAGAACAGCTACTGAGATTCACGAATATATCAGGTTAATAGTACGATTCATATGATTTAGTTTCCATTCTTAATTGTTTTCCTCCGAGAAAGTTGATAGAGTTTTCAATTACTCTTCATAATTTTCATTGTGGGGTTCTCAGGAACAGAATTTTTATGTATTTTATGTAATTTTTATGTCTACGAATAGAATAGAATCCTATTCCTCCAATAATGTGTATAATTTTATGCCGAATTAACAACTAATATTTTTGAAGAATTGGTACTGAAATTTACGAATATGATATTTTTTACATGTAAAAGTTGGCTGTTCGTAATTACGCAAAACTAATTGATACCGAATATACAAAAAATTGGACATGCTGAAAAAGGCTCATTAGCTGATGATTTCGGCTCTTTTCAATGAGAAACAAGGTTTAGTTATATTATCGTTCCGTTTTAACCATTATTTACAGACGGTACTTAAAAATAACATCTAAATCCAGCTTATTTTGATTGATATTGACCTATTTTGATTGATATTTCAATAAATTTGCCTATTTTGATTGATATTTCAATAAATATGCCTATTCTGATTGATATTTCAATAAATAGGCTTATTCTGATTTATTATTTTGAAGGTATTAGGATGAAGGAACATAGCTCGCTTGTATTAATGATT
>JAPMOQ010023660.1:294271-314755 GCA_026543055.1 Argiope trifasciata
CTACAAAAAGAGAGCAAGGGGATTTCAAGCCTAAGAAAACTACAAAAGGAATTTAAGTTGCAATAAGATCTTGGTGGATACAAGTTCAAAACATTTTTGTGATGGGTTTGATACTATGGTCTCATGATTTTGAAATGAATAAATCAATAGGATAAATGATTACAAGAAAATCAACAACATTTGCTGAAACCTTCGAATATTTTTCTCGAAAATTTAGAAAAACATATCAATTCATTTTTCAAGTAAATATAGGAAAGGAAATAATTAGTTCTTAGTGAATTCAAATTAATTGCCTTTAACTCGAAATCAGCATGTTCTAAAAAAATGTTAGTTAATAGTTTGGGTATTTTTTAATCGCTTAACAGGAAAGAGAAAAACATATATCACGGTTTTCTATCGTATTTCTCCCCTTTTTAGAGTTCGCAGTTTTTTTATGGAATATAAATCTAATAGTTACGTTTAAGATCACTTTTTGTCAGTTTATCCGTGATCCGTTTCACATTTACATAAATTTTCCGCGATTGTAAAGATCCCAGGGGATACAATAAGAGTAATCCCGGAAGCTTTCCATAGCAAGCAATGTTTCGTCGCCCAAATGCAATTAGGAAACTAAAATTGAAATAAAATGCTCATTTTGAATCCCATAAATCATAAATTTGAACCTGCCCAGATGCTTATACGCTGCTGCAACGTGCAGTTAATCATACTTAAGGAAACTTTTAAATATATTTTAAAGAGACGCGAACCTAGCAATAGACAGAAAAAGATTGATCTCAAGATTTAATAAGAAATTTAGAATCAACTAGAGTGGCGCAATTTTCACAGAAATTAATGACCTACTTGAAATAACAATTTATGTAATTTAAATATTTTATTAACATTTTATTAAGTTTTATGATTTACTCCATAGCCAGAAAACCACTAATATTTTAGATGTACAGTAAAAGCTCCTTATTCGCGTTTTCACTATTCGCGGATTAAAAAAATGTGACCCAATTCCTATATTCGCGGCTAAAAATTTCTTTATTCGCGGATCAAGTAAGTATATACATCATAATAAAATGATTCCAATTGGTAACCAGCCCAATATCCCTTGTAAATGCCGTCCAATGGACTGTAAAAAAAGTAAAATAGAATATATTACAACTTTGTCTAAAGTATGTTGTTAAATGCAAACTGCAAACATAGCCGAAAGCGCGAATGGAATAGGACGAGATGGGTGCGAACAGATAGAATCGAGTGACATTCAGGAAAGGCTTGAATCGCAAGATGAAGAGCTGACAGAAACCGATTCGGAGGAAATGTTAAATTCACAGCCCATTGAAGAAGAGGCTTCAGCAAGTACTGGAAACGTGACATTTAATTTGAAAAATCTTAGTGAAGATTTAAGAATGACAAATAAGCTTTGCGATTTCTTTATGAACATTGATCCGTCTGTGGAACGAAGTCTTATATTTAAGAGGCAAATTGCTTATGCGTCTGCTGCGTATCAGTCTGAATGGAAGGAGCTTTTAAAAACTTCCAAGGAAGAGAAAATGACAAAATTCTTCAAACCATTGCCTAAGCCTTAAGGTAATTAATCGAAATGTTCAAAAACTTCAATTAAATTGATTTTTTATATATTTGTTTTTTTATGTTGTCACCTAGCAACGTATCCCCTATAATCCCATATAAATGACCATTCCGTATTCATGGTTTCTGTATTCGCGGCATATTTATGGAACATATACCCCGCGAATAAAGATATTTTACTGTACATTCAAAATGCTACACTATTTATTCGTTTTGGCAACTGATTTATTAATTTCGAAATATACGAAGTACACAGAGGATATTAATCGTGAAGAAATTTGAACTCGGAATTTCGATGAATCTGCTGAATTTTAAAGACGCTTTTAACGAAAATGTTCGTCTGGTCGTCCTTCCAATTGTCTGTTTTTAACAATAACACCCTCCACCCCAGAAAAAAACATTTCGAGTTAAACAGACGAAATTTACAATATCGTCTTTATGTTACACACACACACACACACACAAAAAGCACGCAAAATCTACTTAAAAAATCCTCTGTGTTCCTCTGCTCGAATATAAGTTAACACGACAAATGATGGATGAAATTCTGTACATGGAATAAACATCTGGATTGTAGAACTTATCATATTTTGTGCCAAATCCAACTAGGAGTTTAAAATCTGCTCGTCTGTGCTTGTAGATGAATGTATTGCTCGAACATATTATTCAAAAACAGAATGGCTAAAATACTCAGAGAAAGCTTGTCTGTTCCGCTGCTCGAATATAAGTTAACACGACAAGTGTAAAATGAAGAGAACCAGTTAGAAGAAATTCTGTGCATAGATTTAACATCTGGAATGTAGAACTTATCATATTTTGTGCCAAATCCAACTAGGAGTTTAAAATCTGCCCGCTGTGCTTGTAGATGACTGTTTTGCTCGAACATATAATTTAAAAGCACCATGAATGCAATACATCAAATTTACCATGTGATTTTGCAACTACGATTGTAGTTCTGCGTGAAAATTTCGGTTTTAATCGGTTAGAAAAAACGTAAATTCGGTTTTCACTTGCTATCCACTGTATGCAAAAGATAAATTGCCAAAAGAAAATCTTCCCAAGGATTTCAGTAAAAATTCAGGCCAAATTTTAAATTATCATAACTAATGCCCTGTAAGATATTTTCTGTCGTATCCTAGGTCCACGATTTTTGTATGGATGAGGATAACATTTTAACTAGAATGTGCTCGAGAAAGTTTTGTTTAGTTTAGTTATATTAACGTCTGGTTTAAAGCAATACACGAGGGCTTTTTTGGGACTAATCTCGTCATTTTGAACCACGGTCTGATGGCGAGGACGACAGTTGAACTAGCACTCCCCATACCCCACCAGCGGGAGGACGTTTGGCCTGACAGATTTAACGTGCAAGAGGTACCCTCACATGACGAATCGAGTTTCGAACCTGAAACCCTCCGGTTCCGAAGCCGAGACCTTACCACCAGGCCAGCGCGGCCCTTAGATGAGCCGACTCCCACTAGTTAATTACTTTTCATTATGTCAATTACTACTAGAAATATATCAGGGCTTATTACTTAATCAATACCTATTATATTCCTTACAATGCAATCCTCACTAATTTCAGTACACTTTTTTAGCATTTTTTTTAAATCTCCAAATATACTTTAATTTATATGCATTTGCATTTTTCTGACTGATTTTTTCTTTCAGTTACTTGTTTATGGTGGCTCAACCTGATTTTTTCTTTACAACAGAAAATTATTTTATTATTTTTTTTTATTTAAGTGTTGGAAAAATTCTCATCTTAAACATGTTTATGTTTTATATTCTGAGAACAAGGTCTAATCAACAGAGATAATGAATGGGTGTCAGGTACTTATTTTAGGATTTTTTTAGTGTTATTTCTTTACTATCAAATTAAGGAGCTAATGGCTGGGAAATGGTATCAATTCGAGAAAGTTGTAGTACGTGGAGATAAATTTAAAGCGTAAAAATAAAATTTTAATTTATTTTTTATTTTCTTCTTTTGGAGAACCATATTTGTGGACAGCGTTTCAGATTCTGATGTGGATTATATCTCTGGATTATTATTTTATATTATTAAGGTATCCGACTATGTTTAAAACACTGATTATCGACCATTGGCGATTTTTTAACAATTTTTATTAATTCCTGTAGTTCAGCCTTTCCTCTCTCCCTAACAGTTTTTCTTTTCTAGGAAAAGGAAGGCCTGGCCTATCATCCAGGGTCACATATTTTTTCAGCTAAAATTTGTCTTTTAACTTCTCTCAATTTCCTCAATATTTAATTTTCATAAAATTTCTTCACCATTGACATTATATCCCCAAAACTGCTGGAGGTATTTACGTAACACTTTCAGAGTGTGTTTTATTAATATGGAGAATGAAATGAACCAAAAGTTTGATTGTTGGTGAAATACTTTTTTATTTATAGGTGTTTGTAGAAAAATTACGTTGTAAATTTATGGTAAAAATGCATATATACATATATTTTTACCCATAATTTCTTTGCATCTCAATATTTTTGTTATCTTTTGGTTCATTTCATTCATCATTATATTGTATAACTCGTGTGCAAAGAAAAAAAAAGATTGCTACATTACAATTATGTGTATTATATGCTCTGCATATATTATGATATAGTATACTGTATTCATATTATATACTATATACCTATGTGCATCCCACATTTCAAATATTACCACATTGAACAAAATGACTAACAAATAATACTCAAAAATGATTTTTTCCTACTTTTATACAATTTTACACCGAAATATGAAATTGAATTTCTGTGATATGGACCTTTTTTTCATACGATGCAAATGGGTTAATGGATCAATATTCGTTTTTTTTTTCCTATTTTAGTGATTATTTTTTATTTAAGTTTATTTGAATTTTATAAAGAAGATCTTATTAAAAGGAAACAAAAAGCGTAGCTTTATTGTATATTTATTTCTAGAGAATACTGTAAATAATTTATATATATTTATTTCTTAAGGTATCTGACTACGTTATAAACACTGGTTATCTACCACATTGGGATTTTTTTTTTAAATTCTTAATATTTCTTGTAGTTTAGACTTTTCTCTTCCCAAAACAGTTTAGCTTTTCTATGAAAAGAAAGGCCTGACCTGTTATAGAGAGGAATTTTAAGTAAATTCTATTTTTTTAAATTTGTTTTTAACTTCAATTTTCTCAAAATTTTAATTTTCTTAAAAATTCTCTACTGTTAACATGATACCCCAAAACTAATCGAGGTATTTACATAAAAATTTCAGCGTGTATTTTAAATAATATGAACAATGAAATGAACCAAAGTTTTAATGTTGGTGAAATACTTTTTCATTTATAAGTATTTTTAGAAAAATTAAGTTGTAAATGTATGGTAAAAATGCATATATGAGCATATTTTTACACACAACTTCTTTGTATCTTAAGATTTTTCTTAGATTTTGGTTCATTTCAGAATTTAAATAAAAATTTATTTTTTAAATTGAAATTTGTCTTTTACTTCAGTTTTCTCAAAATATTAATATTCATAGAAATTCTTCACCGCTAAAATATCTCAAAAACTAATAGAGGTTTTTACATAAAAATATCAGCGTCCATTTTAAATAATATGGGCAATGAAATGAACCTAAAATTTTATTGTTGGTGAAATACTTTTTCAATGATAGAAGTTTTTAGAAAAATTAAGTCATGAATTTATGGAAAAAATGCATATATACGTATATGTCCCCCATAATTTCTTAGTATCTCAACATTTTTCTTAGATTTTGGTTCATTTCATTCATCATTATATTCTATAACTTGTGTGCAAAAAAATAAGATTGCTACATTACAATTTTGTGTAGAGCGTAAACCGTTTTGGTTAAATTTCACTAAAGTTTTCAACACATTTTCCCATTTCTCAAAATATGTTATATTTTCAGATAATTGCTTTTGTATTTATAGTGTTTATTATTGACAATGATTATAAAAACCATAAATAATTTCTTAAAAAAATCCAATTTTTCAAAATTCTTCCTTCGGACGTAGTCAGATACCTTAAATTATCCCTGAACTTCATATTATATTAAACTGCATTTGTTTTATGATCAGAAACATATGCAACTTTGAATGGTATTCTAAAGTCATTGTTTGAATGGTAAAGTTTCAAGATTAATAAACATTATAGTAGCCATTATTTCAGTAGACGTGCATATTTCTAAGACTGGAGCGAGCTTGAATTTAATAACGGAAGTATAGAATAATTGTATTTTGAGTTGGCCAATTTGGACGGAATTAGAATAGAATAATGGTTTTGTAATTCATCAGAATAATAAATTTTGAGCGGGAGAACATATTTCAAAGTTCCAGTATTTTCTTAATCATTTGATTAATACATTTCTTTCTATTAATGAGAATTTATCAGGCTTTGATGTGTGCGATTGCGTGTAGTTGTTGAATGAGACTCATTGAATAAGAGTCGATCCCTAGAATTTGTATTTTTCCTTTTGCAAAATTTCTATACATGATGAAATTCTATACTATACATGGTAATTTCTATACTGCCAACACAGCTGCAGAATCTAGCGTAAAAATAACAGTCCAAGAACTAAATTTTGATACCTGAAAGAATATTTGTTGAATTAATCAAAACATTACTATATTTTTAATTTAAAAAGTATAAAATTTTAATCTAACCATAAGATTAATATATTTTTAACTAAAATATATTTTTAATTAACATAATATTAATTATAATTAATAATGTTAATATAATATTAATTGACAGTTTTCCAGGCTTTGAAGTGTGCAACTGCGTGTAGTTTGTTGAATGAGACTCATTGAATAAGAGTCGATCCCTAGCATGTATTTTTCCTTTTGAAAATTTCTGTACATGATGAAATTTTATACTATACATGGTAATTTTCTATACTGCCAACACAGCTGTAGAATCTAGAGTAAACATAACAGTCCAAGAACTAAATTTTGATACCTGACAGATTATTTGTTGAATTAATCAAAACATTAATATATTTTTAACTAAAATATATTTTAATTAACATAATATTAATTATAATTAATAATATTAATATAATATTGATTAACATAATAATAATATAATATTAATTAACATAATATTAATTTTAATTAATAACATTAATATAATATTACTTAACATAATATGAATTTTGATTAACATAATCATAACATTAATATAATTTTAATTAAAAAAGTATAAAATCTTAATCTAACCATAACATTAATATATTTTTAACTTACATGTATTTTTAATTAACTTAATCATAATATTAATATATTTATAATTTTAAAAGTATAAAATCGTAATCTAACCCCAATATTAATACATTTTTAGTTAACATAAGATTAAATATAATTAATAATATTAATGTAATATTAATTAACATTAAACTATTTTAAATTTAAAAAGTAGAAAATCTTAATCCAACCGTTTTTTTTCGGATTGTTAAACAGATCTTGTCGTCCGCTCCTTAAATCTTGTCTTCAGATTGTTAAACATTTTTAAGTCATGTTAATTTCTGGATTATCCTCTCCAAATAAAATTTTATCTATGTTAAAATAAAATTTTTCTTTCCTTTTACTTTTAATCAACTGCATCAAGAGTTTTGCTTTATTTCATTTTTGATAAAAATTATTTGTCTTAATTTTGATATATTTAGCCATGATATATTTACCAAAAACCACACACCATATATTTAGACTATGCTAAAAATCTAAAGGAACACACTGCCTATTTCTGTATTTCGATTATATATAAAAGTAATTTTAACAAGTGCCAGAAGTACATTATAAAAGTAATTTTAAGTACGAGAACATAATTTTTAGGATTAACACCGGAATTAATAGACCATTTATTCCCTACATATTTTAAGCAAACATTATCTTTAGTTACATCAGGCTATACAACAACAGCAGTGCCAGCAAAATTCAGTTTTTATATTTATATAAATCTTTAATTTATTAAAAAATATTTTGATTTTAATCTAAGAGCTTAATTTAAATACTGAATTTTCAATTTTTTATCATTGTGAATACAATATTTCTTCGTTTTCCAAATTTAGCATTTGAAATATGGAAAGTAGGCTAGCAGAGCTTAGTTATATTATTTGAAATAAAGCGATTAAATTATGAATAATTAATATTAAAATAAAGCGATTAAATGTTTTATACAAGCTTTAATTTTTACGCTTTTATCTATGTATAATGCCATTCTTAATACATTAAATGCTTGTGGTATCATTTTTACGTATGAAATAAGTACTGGCAGCATTTTTGTTCGTATCATCTTAACATTTTTTAACTGAATTTCATTATTTTTAAAAGTAAACAAAGGATTAGATAACCCAAATGCATAATTCAATAACCTATTTATATCCATCCTTATTTATACGCAATTTATAAAAATAATTCTTTCAGTGTAGAACTTAAAAGAATTATACGGCATTGTAAAACCATTAACAGCATTTTATGGTTATGCTTACAAGGTAAAACTTTCTATTCACTTTTTTTCTGGGAAAAACAATGAATTATTTATTGAAAGAGAAAGCACAGTCATAATGACGATGGTCATGTTATTGTTCGGCTTAGGATTTAATAGGAAGGGTACACGCTACTGTCATTCGATTAGAAAAATATTTCCTGAGACGCGGAAGTACTTGGCGTCTTTCCTTTCTGGATGGAACATCGTTCATTTATGCTATATGCTTGAATGTTCGGTTGGGTGAATAATATTTTTTGCTGTCAAACTTATCCACGGTCAATATTTACGAAACATACCTCAGGATTTTCAAATTCCTTTTTTCATACTTTTTGAAATACATTTCTTTATTATTTTTTGTGAAAAATTAGATATCAAATAAGGTTTCAAAGGCTAGATTTTTTTCCGTCAGCTGGATATATATGTTCATATGTAAATATCTATACTTATAATAAATACTTAGTGTGTGTGTGTGTATGTGTGTGTTGGCGCTCTACAGGCCAGACTGTCGGATCTACAGCTACCAAATTTGGCATATTTATACTTTGGAGGTCGGGAATGTGCATCTCGGACCCCTTTTATCGAATTTTTAATTAGAATTTGAATTAATTAAAATTTAAGCGAAATTTCGGCATTTTTCCGCTTTAACTTCCGAAAATATCATTGCACAAACATGATTTTTACATCAATTTAAAGATTAAAAGATTAGATTTCTAATGGTTTCAGTGGCTTTATGTATAACTTAAGCTTCTATTTTTAACGAATTTTTAAAGAAATATTTTAACCATGTTTTTTTAGCACGTGACTGGATAAAATAAAATAAATATAAAATGTAATATTTTCTTTAAAAAAATGCAAGGCAAAGGATTCTATGATCGCTTGCAATATTGAATTTCTTTGGAAATGGACAATTGATTATGGAAAATGCATAATTCAAAAATCTATTTATATCCATCCCTATTTATATGCAATTTATAATAATAATTCTATTAGTGTAGAGCTTAAAAGGATTATACGGCCTTGTAAAACCATTAACAGCATTTTATGGTTATGCTTACAAGGTAAAAGTTTCTAGTTGTTTTTGTTGTTATATTTCTTGTATTAATATTTTTTGTTATCAAAGGTCAATATTTACGAAATTTACTGCATGACTTTCAAATTCCTTTTTCATACTTACGAAAAAAAATTGTTTATTACTTTTCGTTAAAAATTAGGTATCAAATAAGTTTTCAAAAGCAATTTTTTTCAACCAGAAGGATTTATGTGCTCCTATGTAAATATTTAAAAAAAATCGTTTGATGGATAATGAACATTTGTGGCAATAGACTATTGATTATGGAAACTGAACATTCAAAAAAATAATTTATAACTCGAAAAATGGGATTCGATAACGTAGCAAACTAATTTATTGTAATAATAACCCGTAACCTTTAAGTTAACATTGAAAATTATGTTATTGATTAGTATTTTCCTTTAATTCCCAGTTTGCTTGATATATGCATTTTCCGAAATATGCGTTTCTCTTTAGAGAATGTTTGACAATTTTCCACTTGGAAAATAGAGCTATATATCAATAACTCTGAAAGAGTTGAAGAAATAATAAAGTGTATTTGCATTTAGGCATGACTTAGCTACAAAAAGTTATTACTATTATTTATAGTTACTCAAGAAATATAATGTTTATGAATATTTTTTCAGTCAGCGGATTGAAACAATCTTAACACCATGTAACAAATAAAACGCCTAATGAATAAATGTAATTCGTCAATTATCTTTTAAAGTAAATAATAATAATAATAAATTAAATCCCGCATTTTAAAATTAATAAAATTTATCTGTTTATTTGAAATTAAAGCATTGAAATAGAAAACTTTCGAAAGTGTATTCAGGTTTCGTAGTTTATTAAACATATTTAAGTACGAACCCGTAAAAAATTGAAAAAAATATTGTTAAAATGAAATATACAGATTTCTTAACCCATAATCTAAATATTCCTGTTATTACAGTTTGCTTTACACATTTTAAAAAAGAAATTTTGTTACTGGGAGTTGCAACAAGCAAGATTTTGTAGCTTAGATTATCAAGTTTTCAGATCAAAGCATCATTTTTATTTGTATTGCGCGTCATCCGTCAATAAATCTTGTGTTGCATAAAAAAAGAAACTAGCATTTAAAACTAATAACATTTGTTGGTTTGTTTGAAATTAAATCATGGAAATAGAAAACTTTCGAAAGTTGATTCAGGTTTCGTTATTTTTTAAACATATTTAAGGACGAACCCATGAAAAAGGAAAAAAAAAATATTGCTGAAATGAAATTAACAGATTTCCTGACTCATAATGAAATATTTCTGTTAACTCTATTTGCTTTACAAATTTTTCAAAAAAAATGACGGCACTGGGAGTTGAGACAAGCAAGAGTTTGTAGCGTAAGTTGCCAACTTATGAAGTGTTTAGATCAGAGCATCTTTTTTATTTGCATTGCTAGTCATTCGCCTAAAAAATCTGATGTTGCATACAAAAGAAACTAGTATGTAAAATTAATAACATTTATTGGTTTCTTTGAAAAATAGGAAACTTTCGAAAGTTAATACAGAATTCGTTATTTATTAAACCTATTAAACCCATTTATACCTACGATTCTATTTTTTAACACCCCTCACATAAAGGTTTTTTAGAAATTTCATAATAGAAATTATTATAGAAATTTCGTGCAAAAATTCCAATTTTTTAACCATAGGAATAAATGGGTTAAGGAAGGAGACATAAAAAAGGAAACAAAATTATTGTTAAAATGAAATTAACAGATTTCCTAACTCATAATCTAAACAATTATGTTAATTCAGTTTGCTTTACACGTTTTTGAAAAGAAATGATGGCACTGGGAGTTGCGAAAAGGAAGATTTTGTAGCGTAGATTGCCAACATCACGTTTTCAGATCAGGGCATATTTTTTATTTGTATTGCGCGTCATCCGCTAATACAATATTGCGTAGCATACAAAAGAAGCTAGCATTTAAAATTATCAACATTTATTGGTTTCTTTGACAATAAATCATTGAAATAGAAAAATTTGAAAATTAATTCAGGTTTCATTGTTTATTAAACATATTTAATGACGAACCCATGGAAAAAAATATTGTTAAAATGAAATTAACTGATTACCTAACTCATAATCTAAATATTTCTGTTAATTCAGTTGCTTTACACACTTTTTTAAAAAAATGATGGCACTGGGAGTTTCGACAAGCAAGAGTTTGTAGCGTAGGTTGCCAACTTATCACGTTTTTAGATCAGGGCATCTTTTTCCTTTGTATTGCGCTTCATCCACCTAATTAACCTTATGTTGCATACAAAAGAAACTAGCATTAAAAAAATTAATAACATTTGTTTGTTTGAAATTAAATCATTGAAATAGCAATTTTTTGAAAATGTATTCAGGTTTGGTTGTTTATTAAACATATTTAAGTACGAACCCATAAGAAAAATTGAGAAAAAAAAACTATTGTTAAAATGAAATTGACAGGTTTCCTACTCATAATCTAAATATTTCTGTTAATTCAGTTTGCTTTACACATTTTTGAAAAGAAATTATGGCGACAAGCAAGATTTTGTAGCGTAGGTTGCCAACTTATCACGTTTTCAGATCAGAGCATCTTTTTTTATTTGTATTGCGTGTCATCCGCTCCTTCAATCTCGTGTCGCATACAAAAGAAACTAAATGAAGGATTTACAAAATTCAGGAGCTCCGCTGCCTTCCATGGAACTGCCCACTCTTTTTGCTAGAAAAACATATAGAAATAAAAGTGCAGCATTTCTTTCTCTTTCAGAAACAGATCAATGTAGAAAAACGGGTAGGGAGCCCTGTTTCAAAGCAATAACAGAGGTTTGGATCTTTATTGAAAGTCAACTTTGTTCCTAGAAATTTAATAAAGAAGGCCAAAAGTTTGCCTTTTCATTTACGCTATGAATGGATTGTATAAATATTTGGCTGAAGTTTAAAGATTTACGAAAGAGGGTTTCTTCCCATTTTACCGATATTTATTTCTTATACTTTATTTTGTTTTAATGGATATAGCTTTTTCTCTCACAGTATCGATTTCAGATATTTACATCCTTAAGATATGCAGGTTTCTTCACGAAATGCTCAGAATATTTCTCAGACAGATTAAAAGGAAAATAAAATAACTGAAGTTTAAGCTGCTATTTAGATGTATTTGATTATTAAGACTTAGAATTTTTTTTCATTGGAAAATATTTTCTCTCAAGAGAAAAAGAAGAAATTTTCTTTTGAATTCTATTCCGGTGCATAAAAAAAATAAGCATATTTGCTACTCGATTCCAGACTTCAACAATATTCTCACTCTATTTATTACATTTTCTCTTTGATCCTTTTACTTTCTATGGGAAAACATATGTACATGAAAAAGGTATTGAAACGGTATGAGCCTTTTTATGTAAAAGTAATGTATTCTATCTATTGTTTCTCATAGGAATTTTATATTTCAACCTAAATTCAACAATATGTTTTTCACAGTTGGAAAAAGTGGATGATTTATTATTATGAAAAAGGAATTTTAAAAGTGAACAGATAGTTAGTTGGACTTTTTTTCAAATCTCTATCAATTTAAAGTGTTATTATGTTATCTATACTTATAATAAAGCTCAATGTTTGTGTGTGTGTGTGAGTGTGTGTGTTGGCGCTCTATAGGCCAGACCGTTGGACCTACAGCAACCAAATTAGGTACATGTATACCTTGGGGGTCGGGAATGTGTACCTCGAAGCCCTTTTTTCGAATTTTATATTAGAATTTTAATTAATTAAAATTTAAGCGAAATTTTGACGTTTTTCCGCTATAACATCCGAAAATATTATCGGACAAACATAATTTTAATATCAATTTAAAGATAATATAAATTGGCTTTTTAATGGTATCAGTGTTATAATGTATAACTCAAGCTTCTATTTTTAACGAATTTTTAAAGAAATATTTTAACCATGTTTTTTTAGAACGTGACTGGATAAAATAAAAGAATGCCGGAAGTTCGAATAAAAAAAACATCAACTATCATCGCAAATTAAATCTAAAGATATGCACGTGAGTGGATAAAATAAAAAATATATATAAATGTGATAGTTTCTAAAAAAATAAATGCAAAGCAAAGGTTTCTATGATCGTTTGCAATATCTATATCATTAGTTCCATAAATTATCTTTATTTACAGTAAACCTGATTGAATTTAGACAGGATATGCATTGAAATAGACTTAATGGCATATTTCTATAATCGTTTACAATATCTGTATCATTAATTCAATACTTTTTTCCCTTTTTCGCTTTCTTTAAAAAACATATTTAACATTTTGGCAATATCACCGAAATTTTTTTTTAAATATTTTTGAAGCATAATCGATAAATTATTAGAGCATTAAACTCAAAAAGTTTTTCCGAATTAAGTTACCGACTCTTTAACTACTAATAACTGAATCTTTAAACTTTTTCTTAAATTTTAGCCAATGAATATGTGATTTAATTAAAAATTTTTGAACGCATTAGTCATGGCGAACCAGCTGGTCGCCAAAGGCGGCTAGTTGAAAATAAAACATTTTTTGAAACATATAATTTTTACTGAACTAGACATGATTAATTATCATTATTCATTCATAAATTTAGCTACCGTTATTTCTTATATTTCTATTATAAGAAATCAATAAAAATAAAACTCTTATATATTAGTTAATATATCTAGTAAAATTATATATTAATTAATTAAATAACTTCACATGTGTAAATGTATTGTATAAAGAAAAAAATTATAACTATTATATTTTAATTAATAGATATTAAAATTATATATTAATTAAATAAATAAATTCACGTGTGTATAGCATATGCTATGCTATTAAAAGGATTCACTTCAGTTCTATATGAAAAATATATTTTGTTTATAGAAAGATAAAAAAATAACTAAAGCTTCAGTGACATAATCAATATTAAGCATATCATGAAAATAATAGATATTACTAGAATTGCTTTATATAATTTTCGAGGCTTTTACTATTGCCTTGTGACTCTGAAGAATACATAAACATTCGCTTCAATATGTAATATAATTATATACAAGGTAATAAAATGCTCGAAAAATTGACATTTTAATAAATCCAATCAAGTGATTTATTATTATTACGAACATCTAATGTCGAAAAAAATAGCTTTACTTTCAAATTTACTATTTGACAATAGAAATGCGAAATTCATTCTAATATGTTAGTAGAATCTGACAGCTTTGGTTAAAAATTTTTTAATAAATTTAATCATTTTTTTATTTTTTGTAAATAAATTGGGCAATTCAGCAAACTTTAGTCCTTTTCGTAATATGACCCATATGGTTCTGTTTGTTTAGATACTTATCATGACACACTATTGATTAAGTACTACTAAAAAGTTAAAAAATGAGAGCTTGTTATTAAAAAATCTTCAATGAAAACACTAATAAAGAATTTCAATATTTTATTGAAACGGTTCTTTCATAAATTGTTATCTGTTGCTTTAAGATCATGGTACCATAAGTAATAATGCTTGTAATATTTTGTATCTTTTCTCAAATATGTCCGATGACTAACTCTATAACAAAATCTCATAATACAATTTTAAATATGATTGATTCAAAATTTTATCAAACTTAAAAGTAAACCCTTTAAATAAATTACAATTAATTGAAATAAAATTAACTTATGATTGATAATTTAAAGAAAATAATACGTTCTATAATTCCAAACTCATTATCTCTAAATTAGTTCTAGAGAGATTATATATATATATATATATATATATATATATGTATTTAATTTAAAGCATAATTTTTTTAATGATAGAAAAAAAAGATTTTTTTTATGAAAAAGAATTTTTGACTTTCTATATGGTTCAAATTTTTTATAAAGTATTCTTTCTAAGAGTTTCAATTAATTTAAAAAAAGTTCAATGATATAATTATTACAATTATTTCAAATGCCAGATTATTTCTTTATTTTGATTTTTTCTATTTATCGAGAGAACTTTCCGCGAAGTAGTGATAGGTTGAAAAGTATTTTTGTTTAAAAAATATTTCGAAATAAATAAGTTTGAATTCTCTGCCTTATGCTTAAAGAGAGCTCGTGGAATCCTTTTTGAGGAATTTTGAAATTAAAAATGAAATATTATCAAAAACCTATCATTTTTTTACTGGACTAGGCATGATTAATTATTATTAATCTTTCATAAATTTAGCTACCGTTATTTCTTATGGTTCTATTATAAGAAATAAACAATATTATAGAATTTCACATGTTTTTAGTTTATATAATAAGCTTTTATAATGAATCACTTCAGTTCTTCAAGAAAAGTATATTTTTTATAGAAAGATAAAAAAATAATCAAAGCTTGAGTGATAGAATAAATGTTAAGTATATCATGAAAATGTTAGACTTTACTTGAGTTTCTTCAAATCGTTTTGAACAGAAGAATTTTTCGAAGAAAGTTCAAATTCAACTGATTCTGATATGTATGTTCAGCCAGAATTGATTTTTATAATGATAAAGTAATTTGATTTTTTTCGATATATTACTTTACCAAGAGAAATATATACAGAATTTATAACTTGATTTTTATTCTAGTTCTTAACCTGTACGTTTAAAATGCCATAGAAAACTGTAATATACAAGCCGATAAAAAATGGCCAATTTTACCCATTATCATTTTTATTTTTTATTTTTCCTATAAGCGCTGAATTTTACATAATAATGTTTTTTGTATAGAGGAAAAATAAATATAATTTCAAAAAAATGAAGTAATATGTTGTTTTTAAGAATATTACTTATTGTAGCATGTAATTTGAGAAGAAATGTACAATAAAAGATCCTTATTCGCGCTTCCTTCATTCACGTTTTCACTATTCGCGGATTTAAAAAATGCGACCCAATTTCTATATTCGAGGCTGAAAATTTCTTTATTCGCGGATCTAATAAGTACATAGATAATAATAAAAGGACTCCAACTGGTATCCAACCCACTAATAAAAAAAGTAAAATAGATCTCATTATAACTTTGCATTTAACAACATACTTCAGACAAACTGCAAGCATAACCGAAATCACGAATGGAATAGGACGAGATGGGTTCGAACAGATAGAATCAAGTGACATTCAGAAATTGCTCGAATCGCAAGATGAAGATCTGACTGAAACCGACTTGGAGGAAATGTTAAATTCACAGCCCATTGAAGAAGAGGCTTCAACAAGCACTGGAAACGTGACATTTAATTTGAAAAATCTTAATTAATGTTTAAGAAGGGCAAATGAGCTTCGCGATTTCTTTATGAACATTGATCCGTCTATGGAACGAAGTCTTATTTTAAGAGGCAAATTGCTAATGCTGCTGTGTATCAGTCTGAATCGAAGGAGCTTTTAAAAACTGCCAAACAAGAGAGAATCACAAAACTCTTCAAACCATTGCCTAAGCCTTAAGATAATTAATCAGAATGTTCAAAAACTTCAATTAAATTGATTTTTTATGTATTTGTTCTTTTTTTATTTTGTCACCTAGGAACGTATTCTCTATAATCCCGTATAAATTACCATTCCGTTTTCACGGTTTCTGTATTCGTGGCATATTTATGGGACATATACCCCACGAATAAAGAGTTTTACTGTATTGTTTGTTCAAGCGCATTTACTTTTTTCAATGATAATATATTTGGCAACATTTCTAAAATGTATCAATATATCAAGAAAAATATATTGGCAGTTTCTTATGTCAATACATTCATTAGAAAATTTAATTTGAGTGTAAATGAAATGTGGTCTTGTTGATCTCACCACATCAGTTAAATCCAAAAATTTAACTCCCCACTTATGGATCAACGAGGATTACTGCCATGATTTTCTCCTAAGCATGAAAATATTGCTTATATTCTTAAAAATGGCAATTTTTTATTGTAATTGTATGATGCATATTAATATTTGATTAAATATATAGTGAATAAATTTGATACGGATTATTCAAAACTTCGTTATCTTTAGGTAAGAAAGAAATCGAAATTTCTTATCAAGAAAGCAGGATTAAAATAAAGAAGAATCATTGAATTGAAAAAAGAAATTTTACCGACGTAATATTGCGGTTTCGCAAAATGACTTGTCGAAGTATTGAATTTTCTCGGTCTTCCAAATGATTATGGGTAAAAGAATTCTTCATGGCAACCCAGAAGAAGGCATTCGAAAACTAAAATTCACCCGAAAAATGACCCACGGAAATACTCGTAGTCAAATGAAAATCGATCTAGTCTGAGATTACCCACAGCTATAGTTTTCTGATTTTAGAAACAACGAATTTGCATTAGGTAGGAAAAAAAAAAACAGATAAATTCTTTTAAACTCGGCTCAGAATCGTATATTGCATGTCAAGTATATAAAATTTTGCTATATATAGCTTTTTTCTAAAATATTACTATAAATAGTTTATGTTTCTAAGATTTTACTATATATAGCTGAAGTGTCTGAAATATTACTATATATAGCTTAAATTTCTAAAATTTCACTATATACAGCTTAAGTTTCTAAATTAAGCTAAAATTATACTATATATAGCTTAAGTTCCTAAATTAAGTTAAAATTTTACTATATATAGCTTAAGTTTCTAAATTAAGTTAAAATTTTACTATATATAGCTTTAGTTTTTCAATTCAGTTAAAATTTTACTATATATATCGTAAGTTTCTAAAATTTTACTATATATAGCTTAAGTATCTAAAGTTTAGTTAAAATTTTACTATACATAGTTCAAGTTTCTAAATTCAATTAAGTTTTTTCTATATATATCTTAAGTTTCTAAAATTTTATTATATATAGCTTAAGTATCTAAATTTCAGTTAAAATTTTACTATATTAGGCGTAAGTTTCTAAATTAAGTTAGAATTTTACTATATATAGCTTAAGTATATAAAAGTTCACAATATATAGCCTAAGTATCTAAATTAAGTTAAAAGTTTACTATATATAGCTTAAGTTTCTAAAATTTCACTATATATAGCTTAAGTATCTAATTTAAGTTAATTTTTTACAATATATAGCTTAAGTTTCTAAATTGTTAAAATTTTACCATATATAGCTTAAGTTTCTTAAATTTCACTATGTATAGTTGCTCAAGTTCGTTTTTATTTTCTTTTGTAGTCATTCTTGCAAAATTTTTCTTATTAAATTTTTCTTGTAAATGAAATGTCGCGTTAAGCTCAAATTTTAAACTTAATATAAAGTTCAAATTAATAGGAGTTTGTGAACTGAATCCAGATTTAGAAATAGTATTAAATATATCTTAATAGTAACTTGTTTGAATTTATTATTTTTTGAGTTTACAATAAATTCTTTCTGATATCATACCAGGATATATA
Organism: Argiope trifasciata; assembly: GCA_026543055.1. Taxonomy (NCBI): domain Eukaryota; kingdom Metazoa; phylum Arthropoda; class Arachnida; order Araneae; family Araneidae; genus Argiope; species Argiope trifasciata. The sequence goes on from JAPMOQ010023660.1 coordinate 312,748, forward strand.
CAAATATTTAAACTGTTTCTGAAATATCGATAAATATGATTCAGAAATGGCAGAATCATACTATAAAAATGAATTAACAGTCAGAAAATTTTATAATCAGTATCAAAATGCACCCGTTTGAACAATTTAGTTTGACGTTGCATGCCTGTGTGAATAGATATTTTAACTTATATTTAACTCTTTTCCTGATGTACTAGAGTTTTAAAATTTCATACGTTTGTGCGTTCTTGGTAGCCTTAATCTATTACAATATTCTCAAACTGTCAGTTGATTTATAAATTGAGTTAACTTTTTTTTTCAGACAGAGAGGCATCACCTGAAAACAGATTTAGAAAATCCTAGATTCCCTAATATCTATAACTCTGAATTAAAAATTAGTTAAAAAGAATTAAAAAATATTTAAAAGTATCAAATAATTTAAATCAAACTATTTCATGTTTCATTTATTAACTAGCTGGTAGCGGCGCGTTGCTGCCACCGAAAATAAATATTAAATACAATCAATCAATAATTTGGCAATGTTTTATCGAAACAAGATGAATGTTACGACAGTACATAAAATAAGAACAAACAAATATTTATTTTTATATATTAGATTTGTGTATTCTTTTAGAATCTTAAAACTTGTTGTTCTTTCAGAATGGTAAAAAAGAATCTATTTATTGTGTCTCGTGACTCGTTTAATATTCATTCAGAATTCGCAAATTCAATTTTACAAAATGTGATTAAAACATTTTTTTAAAAAATTGATTAAACATAGAAAACATATACCAAAAAAAAATCGTTAAATTAATTTAAAAGATAATTCTGGAAAATTAACATGGTTCAAAATTTTTTTAATACAGCATTCTTGGCAGTTACTACGAAAAATTCTAAAATTTTATAAGATTTTAAAAATTCAGTGTTGGTCTCCCCAAACCATTCTCGCATAATCTGTAATAAAGTTGTTACCTCTGAGAATGACCTGCATGGAATTTGCGTACTATTGCTACAAAATATTAACCTTTAACTTGGATTTAGCATTTCTGCATTATTTATTGTCTTCTCAGCGAGTTATTTGGAGATTAATCCTTGGTAAATAAATCCAGTTGAGATTCGATTTTTTTTTAAATTTTAGATAATATTACGATTTCTATAACCATCCTGGAGGTATAAAATATAAGCTGACCAAGTTTCACCTCAGTTGGATGAATGGTTTAGGAAGGCATAAGAGACATACAGACAAACATTCATTTTTATTAATATGGATATCAATTTAAGATACACACAAAACTATAACTCTAAATTTAAATATCTAACACACAAAATTATCCGTCTAAATTTAGAAATATAACACACAAAACTATTCCTCTAAATTCAGAAATCTATCACATAAAACTATCCCGCTAAATTTAGGTATCTAACACACAAAACTGTCTCTCTAAATTTAGATATCTAAGTGCAAAAGTTACAATATTCCGAAACGACTTTTTATGTAATTTTAGATAATTGTACTATCCCTATAACCATCCCGTAGTAAAAAAGAAGTTGACCAAGTTTCATCGCAATCGGATGAAAGTTTTGTAAAGGCATAAGAGTCTTACAGAGAAACATTCGTTCTTATTTATATAGATAAACACTCACTGTTTAAACTCTTATTTGACAACACGAAATCGGTTTCAGTCCTTCTCTGAATCGAACTAAGAATTTGCCGCTCCTGAAACAGTGACCCCTCCCCCTTCTTCTAGGTGTATAGTTTGAGGATTTAAAGACAATTCAGGACTATTCATGCACCATTAGTATACTATCTACCATTTTCAGTTCAGCAGGTAATTTTCAAAGGGCTATGAGTCAAACTGACTTATCTTTTGAAAAAGAGGACAAAGAATGTAGTCAATCGAACTCCTTGATTCCGGCAAGCATTATATAAAAGTAATCTATTTGACTCCGTGTTCCCATTTTGTGTCATTTGTGCATTTGATCTGATTTATCTTAGTACTAACTGGTACTTGATCAGATTTATCTTAGT
>JAPMOQ010023660.1:314765-331178 GCA_026543055.1 Argiope trifasciata
TGCAAAATTATTTGTACTACAATATTTTTGGTAGCTACTGCAAAAAACGCTAAATTTAATTAAAATTAAAAATCTTCAGGGTTGGTCTTCCCGAAACTTTCTCCCATAATCTGTAAAAGATTATTACATGTGAAAATGACTTGCATGACATTTGCTTACAATACCTACAAAATATTAACCTTTAACTTGGCTTTAGCATTTCTACAGAATTTATTGTCTTCTCGGTGAGTTATTTAGAGATTAATCCTTGGTAAAGATACGGTTGAGATTCGAATTTCTTTTAATTTCAAATAATTGTATTATCCCTATAACCATTCCGTAGCTGTAAGTAATAAGCTGACCAAGTTTCGTCGCAACAGATGAACGGCTAAGGAAGGCATAAGAGACCTACAGACAAAAATTTATTTTTATTTATATAGATTAAATAATATGCATATTAAATTTTTATTTAGCAAAATGGTGTGGATTTCATTTCAAGAATTTTGAAATCTCTCTTAGAAAAAAAAAACCGAAAAAAGAAATATGAATCCGTTATATAAGCTAAAGAGTTTTATTTCTATGAACAGAATGAAAATGAGTCCATTATATAAGCTAAAGAGTTTTAGTTCTATGAACAGAATGAAAATGAGTCCTTTATATAAGCTAAAGAGTTTCAGTTCTATGAACAAAATGAAAATTTTCATTATCAGGAGAACAGCTAAATCTTTAAAAGGATTACATATATTTTTTTTCTGGTTTGTCCTAATAGTTAAAACCAACAGATAGGATTTTTTCAATAGATAATCTTCTTAAGACTCTTATATAATTTATGATCGTCGAAGCCAATACTATTAATTTTTGTGGCGAAACTCTTTGAATTGATCACTTTTCTTAAATACATGCAAAAGCTTTAGAGCTTAGCTTCTTTATAAATTTTGCGAATTCATTGTTTTATTTAACTAGTAATATTGTAGTTATTTTACAATTTATTTTACTTGATCGTATATTAATAGGTTAATTAATACATTTATATATTTATGAAACAAATACTTTAAGCTTTATCATTTTCCTTTGATAGTTATATTGATAATTTTTACAGATAATAGTTATTAATCAAATTTCGAATTAACAACATAAGAAAAGTGTATTTAATCATTATATGAGTGTTTAATTATATTTTTTACTATTCCTTTTGTTTAAATAATTCTTAGATTTTGTACTAAATGTACGTTTTATAAATCTATTTTTGGATCATTCATCTTCCCGTTTTATAACCGAAAGTGTTATTTTTCCAAAATTCTTTGATTTTAAAAAATCCCAATAATTTATGTGTATTCAAATTTGCGTGAACAAAAAGATTTATGCGATATTTATTTTTTTAAATTCTATTGAAAGAAAATACTTCTTGCATAAATAAATACCCGAAACTTTATTTAAAACTACTTTTAGAATAGGAGTTATACTGAATTAACAATTGTACTGAAAAGATACATGGGTGGAATTATCATTCTAAGCTTAGTAAAATTTATTGCTTACTACTACTTATGGTTTACTTTTCTTTCTATTTTATACTGAATTCACGTTTGTACTGAAAGGATACATGCGTGGAATTATCATTCCAAGGCTTGTAAAATTTATTGCTTACTACTACTTAGGGTTTACTTTGCTTTCTTTCTTTCTATTTTAAACTGAATTCACGTTTGTACTGAAAAGATACATGGGTGGAATTATCAATCCAAGGTTAATAAAATTTATTGCTTACTACTACTTATGGTTTACTTTTCTTTCTATTTTATACTGAATTCGCGTTGGTACTGAAAAGATACATCTGTGGAATCATCATTCCAAGGTTAATAAAATTTATTGCTTGTACTACTTATGGTTTACTTTTCTTTCTTGAAGTGAATTCCTTTTGTGTGTTTATGTAATTCATGAGCAAATTGCTTGGGGTTTATGCAACTGTCTATGCAAACATACTTTTTATTTCGGATATGCTTAAAGAAAAATGCACTGCAGATGCTTAACACGATATTGAGTATAATATACTGAGTATATTGAGTGTAAGATATTGAGCGTATACCTGAATAAGAGTTGTGGTAGAGCTTTAATATAATAGTGGCCATTTATGTGCTAGAAAGTAGGATGTCAAATGATTGTCATATGCAATATCCTTTTTATTTACAAACCACTGTGGCAAACTTTCGGGGCGGTTCAGAGATACAAAAAGGATTTTGTAACACATATCAAAATGTGTAAATGGAATAAAGAGTTTTAATCATTAAATTTACATCTGTATAAAAAAGTTTAGTGCTATAGACGGCTTTAGGAATTTCAAACACAAGATTTTACAGCAGCTTAACACCACATTACATAGAATCTCTAACATTATGTAAGGTTCTTGCCGTGTCTGGGACTTCTCTGTCAACGAAAGAGAAGCTACAAATAATCTTCAATTGATTGAACTTCATACAATTCAAATTATTAGATCTAGGATCTAGTTGGTCAATGAAAGAGACTACTGTAGCAGAATTGACTATTGATTATCCAGAATCAACGCTATTTCTGGGATTCAATGTGTAAAAGAATAGCGTTTTGTTTGCAAAACCATAAGTCCTAGCGTGTTTTTGAAAAATGGAGTACTTCTTTGTAATAGAATTTGTGTGCATTTAAATCCGGTAACATTTTACAGAAAAACTAATCATTAGTCATACATTTCTTCTTAAATGGCCACGGCGTTTCCCCAATTTCAGTTTCAGGGATTTTTAATAATAAGGTCATCTGAAGGACATATAAAGAGGATATCAATAATATAGCCATCTTGAATTATCACATTTTTCTGCAACTCATTTGAATCAACTTTGAATTCCATCATTGTTATCAGAATGAAATTTACTCTGATAATTATGATCTGTAACTAATTGACTAGATCTATTTTATTCTATCTATCAGCGTATTTTAGTGACTTTGGAGAAATTGGAACTCTTTTTCATAAATCAAGATCTTCTAGTCGAAATAATGTGTATAACGAATTTAGCTACATTCGACTAAGCATATATTTTTTTATGTAACTATGAAAACTCGACTAAGCAACGATTAAGAATCGAAGACTCTTTATCTCAACTTATAAAGACTTTAATAAGCAAAACTTGACTAAACTATATTACTCGACTAAGCAGAGATTTTATATTTTATTATGAAGTGCATTATTTTACAGGCAATCTGTATATTTTTGTGATGATCAAATAAAAAAATTTACTGGGAAGTTAAGAAAAATAAATGCCCAACGCATCGACTTTTGCCGGTTTCGTGGGTTTTCGTAGGACTCACCTGTGTGATATTTTGTGAGCATTTCGTAAGACTCACCTTTGTAGTACTTTGTGGGTATTTCGTAGGACTCATCTGTGTAGTACTTTGTGGGCATTTCGTAGGACTCAGCTTTGTAGTACTTTGTGGGCATTTCGTAAGACTCACCTGTGGAGTACTTTGTGGGCATTTTGTAGGATTCACCTTTGTAGTACTTTGTGAGCATTTCGTAGGATTCACCTCTGCAGTACTTTGTGGGTATTTCGTAGGACTCACCTTTGTAGTACTTAGTGGGCATTTCGTTCGACTCGAGAATTCGTCGACTTTGGTAGGTTTCGAATTTAAAACCTGCGTGTCCTACCTTATAAAACATATTAATCACGACATCATATTATCTCAATAAACATATTAAAATATACTATATTTTTGTGAAGAATGCTTTTTGTTAAATGGGGCCAATCTCATCAAATTCCTATAATTATATTGATTTATGCAGTTTAGGATAATTTAAGAGTCATAAAATATAACTTTCGTTAAATTGTAACGTTTTTTAATACCATATAGTGCTATGAACCTTGTGAAGAAAATTCTTTACTAGCAATTCACATTGTGCTTATAAGACTTTAAAAATATAGGACCATAAAATTTTTCAAGCTTTCGAAGATAAATGGGGTTCTTGCATTCTGCTAAGGGCGGATTAAGCATTTTGCATCATTCTGCTGTATCGAAAAAAGCACAAAGCTTAACTTTCATTCAATAAATGAGATATGAATTACTTCTATGCAATAAATTTTCTTTGCTTTTTCTTTGTCCTCTGACCAACCTTCAAAATTATAGCATTTTAAACTGTATTGAAAAAGAATTTGTAAGGAAATTTCTCAAGAGACTGAAAAGGATTATCAAATAAATTATTTTTGGGATTTTGGTATGTCTTTGAAAATTGCATGAAATTAGATTCATGGATAATATTTCCTAAAATATTCAGTTGTTTTAAAAAAACGGATGGATTTTATTTAAAAACTGTTTTTCTTTTCCCACATGTCAAAAGTATGAATTAATATAATTCTTATGTCAAATATACAGAATTACTGATATTTTTGACAACATTTCATGTAGTCAAAATGTTTATTAATTAAGGAAACACTCGAAATTCAATATATTTTTTTACATACAAAATTATCATAAAATGATCTAAAAAGGCACTGATCTAGAATGTCATCATTTATTCCTTTGATATCAAGTCAATAAAAACTTTTCAACACTATTAATTCAATTTGAATAATTTCAACAGTCTTTCATTCACAACAGATATATTATTAAATAAATAAGAATTTAGTACAACCTAAATGTTAATTTCAGAATGTTTTATTTAAATCATATTACTCCAGATTTATTAATGGAAAAAAATTTTCTTGAAACAGTCACAAAACAAGTAATATAAATAAATCATGTCAATTCCTACTTAGGTCAACAAAGAAAAAATTTAATTTAGTTACTTTCTATGAAATAATTACAATTAATATAAATATGTATATACATATGAAGGAATCAGAATATTTAGTGACAGAATAGAAATCGAATTTAATTGCAATTTTCCATTTTTCTTCCTGTATATGGTGTTTAACCATTATTTTTGCTTATTACTATTTATTCTCTTTCCATATTTTTTTCTGTTTCTAATTAATGTAACTGATTATTGATCTGTAATTTCTCATATGATCAATTAAATTCGCATTTTCAATCTTCAAGTAAAAAATACTAAAAAGCTTTGCATTTTACCGACTGAGCTGTTGGTTTCAATTTTCATTACAAACTGCTAAAACTCTATTTAAAGTAGAAAAAATTAATTTAATTTAATTTAATCAATGAATTAGTAATTGAAAAGAACACTGTATTAATATCAAGTGTCATCCACTAAATGTTTCAAAAAATATATTTGAATTTGTGTGGATGAATAAAAAGTATTTTACTAACGATTGAAAATTTAAACAAGCTATATAAATAAATATATATAATAAGAGTGATTGCACATATTTTTCCTTTTATATGCAAAGATATTTAGCAGTCAAAGACATCCCTTTATGATATTTATTAGTAGTTTTTACAAAGGTTTTATTCGTGAAGTTAAAGTCATATATATATATATATATATATATATATATATATAATGTAAGTCAAGTAAAAAAGAATAAATATAATTAAAATTACCTGAGGGTGATCCTTTTTCAAAGAAAAGTTCCCTTAGTTTGAATCCTTGTCTGAGTGTGACCCTTGAAAAAGTCTTCAATCCGAATTCTTTTTCTATTTGTTGCAACTTTGATAATGCTGTATTCATTTTTACTTGGCTTATATTGCTAATTATTTAGAATAATCTGTATTTTAGTAGTATTCATTAGCGCTCACTAAATACAATGATAGTTTTTTTTAATTATTAAATTTTAATCTTGCTCGAATCCGAAATAATTTTTAGTTTCATTTCCGTAATTACTTGGTTTATATCCCGTTTTTACTCGGCTTATATTGCTAATTTATTTAGATTCATCTATATATTAGTAGTAGCGGCATTAGCGCTCACTACATACAATGATAGGTCTTTTTTTTAAATTTTTTAATCAAATTGAAATAATTTTTAGTTTCGATTCCAATTTTTAGTTTCATTTCCTTAATTTTTTTCGTTTACTAAGTTATTTTCATTTAGAATTGCTTCATAAGTAGGTTTTATTTAATTTCTTTTATTTTTGTAATTTAATTCCGAATTGAATTTTAATTTCGATTCCTACATAATTAGTTTCGGTTTTCCGAAATATTTTATTTTTTGAGGATTGTGGATATTGGTTTTGATTATTTTATGCTTTTATAGTTGATTACTTACATGTAAGGATATTCTAACATCTACTTTAAATCCTAGTTAATTTCTAAAACTTTATCTTAATTTAAACCATAGTAACTTCAATCAAAAATGTTTTTTTTTATTTCCTTACTTGATTCCACGTTATGTACTTAATTAATTCAAGAAATGCTTTGTAAAGTTCTTAGTCTGAGATTCCCACGGTGAGAGTGATTTATAAAAGTTGCTGACCTAAACAAATAGTTTTACAAAATGATCCCTGTGTTTTCCCTGCTTTGAAAGTCACAAGCTCAGAAATCCCGATGAGAATCCTAATAATATATTGGCTCTATAAACTATCTTTTCCCTATCAAGATATGTTATATAAAAAGAGGAAAAATTAAATCCTGCCCTTTTTCGATACATCTGCTTGCTCTCGATGCTTGTAAATTAATACATTTATAGTCCGGAGGAAGAATACAGAGAAATTTTAAAATGAAATTTCTTCTTCAATGTCTTTGAACTTGCCATCTGCTTCCAAAATTTTAAATCATTACATATATATTTAAAATTTTCTTCCGTGATTTCATATTTGTTCCTGTATTTTTCAATTCCTACCATTAGTTCACACTTTCCCTATATATATATTATATATAAATTTAGATTTGTTTCATTAATTGGTTCTATTTCATTTACTTTTCATTTTGTTCAGTGTTTAATTCCAAACTAAATTTTAATTTTGATTTCAACCTAATTAGTTTCGTTTTAATTTTTGTTGACCAGGAAATGGGTTTTAATTATTTTAATGCTTTTATGGTTATGTGTATATATATATATTCCTAACAATAGGAATTCAAAAAATAAAAGAACAAATATGAAACCATATATATATATATATATATATATATATTCCTAACAATATGAATTCAAAAAATAAAAGAACAAATATGAAATCATATATATATATATATATAGTCCTGAGTGTGAACTAATAGTAGAAATTGAAAAATACAGGATCAAATATGAAATCACTGAAGAAAATTCCAAAATCGAAGATAGCATTCCAGCAGAATTTTAAATCTTGTCAAAAAGTATTAGCTACTGAGTTGGTCTCCAACGCTTCAATTGAACAATTTTCTTATCAAGACGGGAATCTATCGCAAAGAGAAAGGAAGAAATATAAAACTTTTCCTTGCTTCCAAGTGATTTAGTTACACTGGTCATCATTTTGGAGCAACGTATGCTCCCAAATAGAGCGGTCTGGAGTGACCAACAAACCAAATAAAGCGAAGAGAAAGTTGAAGCTGGGCAGGATTGTCATCGCGTTCGACATATTGCTGACCCAAAGTCCACTTCGGTAAATGCTGACTTCTCTGAAATATTTCTTTTTATTTCCTCTTCTTACAATGGTTAGCTGGATGGTTTTAGTATTGATAGGGTTGAGCGAGAAAAGTTTCTGACTAAACAAAATCGAAAAAAGGACAGATGGGTGGGTCTCAGATGAACAGTTTTGGACCTCATCCGGTTACAAGAAAATCAAAGGATTTCATTTAAGTCGGTGAAGTGGAAAAAAATGACTTCTTCATTCTAAATGTGCAAGGAGATACATAGTAATGTTTATTTTTTAAATATTTTTTTTCTTTTGAATCATTGATTAAACCTTAATTTTTTGGTAATAGATTCACTTAGATTTTTATTAAATGCAAATTTAAAAAAAAAACATTAACATATTTATCGTATCATTCATCATTTCTGAAGGCTATCCCTATGCTAGAAATACGAATTTCCTTTTAAGTTAACAAAATAAAATTCGTATTAAACCGAAAAAGGACATCTTGATGGGTCTCAAAGGAACAGTTTTGGACCTCATCCCGTTACTAGAAAATCAAAGGATTTCATTTAAGTCGGTGAAGTGGAAAAAAATGGCGTCTTCATTCTAAATGTACAAGGAGATACATAGTAATGTTTCTTAATAAAATATTTTTTTCTTTTGATTCATTAATTAAACGTTAATTTTTGGTAATAGATTCTCTTAAATTTGCACTCATTGAAAAATTATTAAAAACACTACATTTACATATTTATCATTCATCATTTCTAAAGGTATCCAGATGCTAGAAATTTATTGTTTCATTTTAAGTTAATGTTAATTTAATTCTTTCCTCGTGAATTCTGAGAGAAGAATTGTATTGAAAATGTGTACTAACTGCAAAATTTTTAAAAGCAACACATTGGCATATTTATAGTATCATGCATCATTCTTCTTTTTCATCATTTCTGTTGTTATCTAGATGAAAGTAATACGTTGTTTCATTTTAAGTTAACATTATTCAAATTTTTTCCTCATGAATTCTGAGGGAAGAATTGTATAGAAAATTTGTATTAAATGCAAAATTATTAAAAGCAACACATTGGAATATTTATCTCACCATGCATCATTCTTCTTCATCGTCATTTCTGTAGGTATCTAGATACTAGAAATACGTTGCTTCATTTTAAGTTAATATTATTCCATTTTTTTCCTCGTGAATTCTGATAGAAGAATTATATTGAAAATTTGTACTAAACGCAAAATTATCAAAAGTAACACATTGCTATAGTAGCACAAATATATTATACAATATTATGTGATATAGAGAAATATTCACAATATTGGAATATATTGTTCGATATTACATAATACTGAACTATATTGTAGAATATTTTACAGCAAATTCTGCACCTTGGTATCTCTTTTTCGGATCTTCATGAAAGGCTTCTTCATCATTTCTGAAGAGTGTACAGACGCTACAAATACGTTTTGTTTCATTTTAAGTTACCATTATTCCAATGTTTTACCCATGAGTTCTGAGAGAAAAATTATATTGATAATTTTCGCTAAACACAAAATTATTGAAAACGCCATATTAACAAATTTATCACATCTTCATAAACGGATTTCCAATTTTTTCACTAAGTTCCGATAGAAGAAATTGTGTTAAAATTTGATTTTGCTTCAATATTTGTTCAAAATTACGATAGGTATTTTCTGAAAAGTTAAAATGGAACGAAGCTCTGAATTCAGTCAGAAAAGAATAAACAAAATAATATCGCAATGTAAATATAGTTTTATTTTCGGAAAATTTATTTTCTGATTATTTTCCTGTCGTTTAAAAATATATAAAACTTAGAATACAAATGCTTTTTCTAAATGGATTAGATAAAAATGTTTCCTATTTTATTATTTAAACATTTTACTTCTTAGTGACGAACTATATGTAAACATGACTTTGGCACTATGAAAAAATCAAACTACAGAATTATAGTTTCATTCAATTCCTCATACTTTGGCAGTTGTTGATTTTGTAAAAGTAAAATCATTGTCTTGTATCTCTAGAAATAACTATGAATTCATTAGTTTTGATAAAATAATAAACACACTTGCACACTCACGTATTTATGTAGAATCCTATTTCCCCATTTCAGAAGTAAAAAATATTGAGAATAACATTTTAAATAGGATGTAGCGATGAATTTTGGAATACATTATTTCCTTTTCGAATAGCGTTTCAAGATTGTTCCTGTTTACAAATGAGAAAGTTAAGGTTGTTTAACAGTTTTGCCAGGAAATTATTCCCTGATTTGAAACTCATTGCACTAAATTGCATGATGTAAATTTTCCTCTCAGCATAGATTTTATTCCGAAGTAGAAATGCGTTCAAAAATGCGTTAAAGAAAGGATTAGACTTTGTAGGTCTCTTCTCTAATGTCTTTAGCATAATTAATAATTTATGTTTCTATTTACAATTTCTATATTAACGAATTATAAGGGCATTTAATTTTGAAACTTAATTTCTACTGTAAAGTTTGATTCGTAGAGTTTGCTCAAAACCTTCTAAAAATAATTCAAGTCGAATAAAATTAGCATTGGTTATATTAAATTATTCATCATAATTAAAAGGAAAAACTTCTAAAAATATAAACATCATAACTGTTTTTCCAGTAACTTTGTTTAATTATGCTTTATTTCATTTTCAACTGTTTCACTTGAAGAAAGAACCGTTCCGAAAATTTTATTTCTCGTTAGGATAATCACTGACTTTCATATAAAATCCAATTAAATTTTAGCTTTGTGTGATATCAATTTTTTTAATTCCTGAAGGGCATTTAATTTCGAAACTCAATTTCTATTGTAAAGTTTGATTCGTACAGCTTTCACAGGACCTTCCAAAAGAAAATTCGTCTAATAAAATTAGCATTGATTGTATTAAATTATTCATCATAATTAAAAGGAAAAACTTCTAAATATATAAAAACCGTATCATCGCATTTCCAGTAACTTTGTTTAATTCTCTTTCATTTCATTTTCAACTGTTTCACTTGAGGAAAGAACCGTCCAGAAATTTTTGTTTCTCGTTAGGATAATCGCTAACTTTTTAAAAATACAATGACATTTGTGTGATATCAATTTTTTAAATTCTTCTAGAGTATTTAATTTTTAAACTCAAGTTCTACTGTAAAGTTTGATTCATGCAGGTCTCACATGATCTTCAAAAAGAAAATTCAAGTCGAATAAACTTAGCATTGATTATATTAAATTACTCATCATAATTAAAAGGGAAAATTTCTAAAAATAGAAACACCGTATCATCGCCTTTCCAGTAACTTTGTTTAATTCTGTTTTATTGCATTTTCAACTATTTTAATTGAGGAAAGAGACATTCCGAAATTTTTGTTTCACATTAGGATAATCTTTGATTGACATTCAAGTCAAATTATATTTGACTTTCAAATAAAATCCGATTAAATTTTAACTTTGTGTGATACCAAATATTTAAATTCCTCTAGGACATTTAATTTTGAAACTCAATTTCTACTATAAAGTTTGATTCATGCAGATCCCACATGATCTTCCAAAAGAAAATTCAAGTCGAATAAAATTAGCATTGATTATATTAAATTATTCATCATAATTAAAAGGAAAGACTTCTAAAAATAGAAACACCATATCATCGCTTTTCCAGTAACTTTGTTTAGTTCTGCTTTATTGCTTTTCTTCCGAAACTTTTGTTTCACGTTAGAATAATCACTGACTTTTTCAAAAATACAATTATATTTCCTTTTTGTGTGATATCAATTTTTTTTAATTCTTCAAGAGTATTTAATTTTGAAACTCAATTTCTACTATAAAGTTTGATTCATGCAGATCCCACATGATCTTCCAAAAGAAAATTCAAGTCGAATAAAATTAGCATTGGTTATATTAAATTATTCATCATAATTAAAAGGAAAAACTTCTAAAAATAGAAACACCGTATCATCGCTTTTCCAGTAACTTTGTTTACTTCTGCTTTATTGCATTTGTTCCGAAACTTTTGTTTGGCCTTAGGATAATCACTGACTTTCAAATAAAATCCAATTAAATTTTACTTTTGTGCGATATCAAATTTTTAAATTCCATAAAGCCATTTAATTTTGAAACTCAATTTCTACTGAAATTTTGATTCGTGCAGATACCACATGATCTTCCAAAAGAAAATTCGAATAGAATAAAATTAGCATGGATTACATTAAATTATTCATCATAATTAAAAGGAAAAACTTCTAAAAATAGAAACACCATATCATCGCCTTTCCAGTAACTTTGTTTAATTCTGCTTTATTGCATTTTCAACTGTTTCTCTTGAGGAAAGAGCCTCTTTCACGTTAGGATAATCACTGACTTTCAAATCCAATCCACGGGAGGATTGGTTTAAAAATTGATTCCTTTAAGTGCTCCACACTTCAAAATTCATTAAACCGTTTTATTCTAAGTGATGGCTATTATAACAATCACTCTCTCTTTACGGAAAAAGCAAGGGAGCCATCGATTTCTTCGGGAAAAAAAGCTGCTTTCTAATAGATTCTAAGATAAATAGAAAGCTTCTGCAGTCCTATCTGTATCGATACAAACTGGAGGAACTATGTAAAGTTCGTTGCTCAGCTAATTATTGAAGGCATCGATTTTGAGGCACTTATCTTTCGGAAGCACGCTTCTGTAGAAGGCAAAGCCCAATAAATCTTTTCCTCTGACAATCAAAGAGGCAATAAAATTTAATCAGTTTTATGGAATGCCCACTTTGAGACATCTTGCTCGCGAAAATTTTCTGAGTTTTTCCCCGTTTCACTCCCTCTTCATGTTCCCTTCATTGCATAGATACATGAATGTCTATTGATTTTGGTTTTCGCTCTATTTCTTCTTCGTTTTCCTTCCTTCCCTCCTTCAGATGTCGCGCACACTGACCGAAAGTTCGCCATCTTTGACCAGAGTCCTGACATTGTCGAGAGACAAGACTTTGAATTTCTTCCGATCTAACGATGATGGACAGCTTTACGAGTAAGGAGCATTTTTGGTCATATAGCTTCAAAATAATTTTAATACGATGATGGACAGCTTTACGAGTAAGGAGCATTTTTGGTCATATATCTCTAAAATAATTTTAGCAAGATTGATGGACAGCTTTACGAGTGATTAACATTTTTGATCACAGAGGTTCAAAATAATTTTAATACGATGATGGACAGCTTTACGAGTGAGGCACATTTTTGGTCATAGAGCTCCAAAATAATTTTAGCACGATTGAGGGACAGCTTTATGAGCAAGGAAATTTTCTGTCTCATAACTTCAAAATAATTTTAGGTATTAGTAGAATCAGCCTTGAATATCTTATTAAAAATAAATTTAAATAAGAAGGTAGGTTTTCTGACCAGATGTAACTTTCGGAATTTATTTAACCTTTTTGTCGTCCATAACGCGTCTAACGCATTCAAGTGAAATAGCTACAGGACGGCCGAAATGTGCTTTAAGCTTTCTAAATTTTAAAACATTTAAACGCTAAAACATTTTAGCGTCAAAATAAATTTAGCACGATAATGGACAGATTTATGAATAAGGAACAGTTTTGTTCATATAGCTTCAAAATAATTTTAGGTATTAGCAGAATCAGCCTTTATTATCATATTAAAAATAAATTTAAATAACGCAGTAGTTTTTATTACCAGAGGTAACTTTTGGAATTTAACCTCTTTGTCATCCGTAACAAGTTTATCGTGTTCAAGTGAAATTTCTGCACTGTGGCTATAACGTACTTTAAACATAACAACTTTTAAAACATTTAAACGTTTAAAATTAAACGTTAAAACATTTTAGCGTCAAAATAGCTTTAGCACGATGATGAACAGCTTTATGAATAAGGAAATGTTTGTTCATATAGCTCCAAAATAATTTTAGGTATTAGCAGAATCATCCTTAAATATCTTATTAAAAATAAATTTAAATAACAAGGTAGTTTTTATGATCAGAGGTAACTTTCGGAATTTATTTAACTTCTTTATCGTCCGTAACACGTCTAAAGCATTCAAGTGAAAATTCTGCAGGATGGCCGAAACGTGCATTAAGCGTTCTAGATTTTAAAACATTTAAACGCTAAAACATTTTAGCGTCAAAATAATTTTAGCACGATGATGAGCATATTTATGAGTAAGGAAGATTTTTGGTCATATAGCTTCAAAATAATTTTCGGTATTAACAGAATCAGCCTTCAATATCATATTTAAAAAATAACAAGGTATGTTTTTATGACCAGAGGTAACTTTCGGAATTTATTTAACCTTTTTGTCGTCCGTTACGCCTCTATCGTGCATTAACGTGCATTAAGCGTTCTAAATTTTAAAAAATTTAAACTTTAAAACATTTTAGCATCAAACTAATTTTAGTACGATGATGGACTACTTTACGAGTAAGAAATTTTTTTGGTCACATATGACCTAAACCTTTTTACTTGTTTTTTCATCACATTTCTTTTGTCTGATATTTGCAGAAAAGTCATAATTTTTTGGATTAGAGTTGAAAAGTTCTGTGACAATGATATTCTTATTTTTGTCTTTTGATACATGATCCTTTACATTCTTTTTTCGACAGAGAAAAATAGTTTTACTGTAATAAAAGTTAAAAATAACTACTGTGAAGGTTTTGAAGTCGGATCGAAACTCTCAAGCGATATTTTATCAAGATTTCAGGTAACTTACTTTTGTATAAACGCAGAAAAATTAATGTAATACTCTACAACAAGTTGGAACACAATCGTGTATAGTCATATCATGTTTAAGACTGCCTTTTTTAATTATATGACTTTATTTGACCGTTTTGACTTCAACACATTGTCAATTATAAGTGTGCAGTTTCTGTTCAAATTGTATATAGCAATCAATTAAAAAGGCAAAGTAATTTTCTGAATCAAAAGTCAAAAATAGAAAATTATCTTGTAGTAGCAAAAATTGTAGCAATAAAAATAGAAGTTTTAAAATTATTCATTGCTGCAAATATTGTATATGAACGAAAAGTCTTTTACTAATCTCATATGATCTTTTGGCGTATGTGTTGGCGGAATTGTGCCAATACGTAGGTTGAATTCCGCCAAGGATCGAACCTGCGAAGTTTGGGTTTGAAGTCCAGTAATTTATCCACTATACAAAAATGGCCACCAATGTTTAGTGGCAGTTACTGGCTTATTAAGATGTCACCATACTAATTTGGCGCAGGTGTGTTGGCGGAATTGTGCCATTACTTTTTGTATAGTGAATAAGTTACTGGACTTCAAACCCAAAAATCGCAGGTTCGATCCTTCGTGGAATTCAACCTACGTATTGGCGCAATTCCGCCAACACATACGCCAAAACCTAAATTTTTTTGCTTCATTTTCCATCACATTTATTTTGTCTGATATTTGTAGAAAACTGGAAATATCAGACAAATGTAATTTCGTTATTTTTGATAATTGTAATCGTAATTTTTGGATTAGAGTTGAAAAGTTCTGTGACAATGATATTCTTATTTTTGTCTTTTGATATATGATTCTTTGCATTCTCTTTTCGAGATAGAAAAATAGTTTGGTATAGTAAAAGTTAAAAATAATTACTGTGAAAGTTTGGAAGTCGAATCGAAACTCTCAAGGGAATTTCGATCAGAACTGGAGGTAACTTACTTTTGCCTAAAGGGAGAAAAATTAATTTAATATTCTACAACAAGTTTGAACACTTTCGGATAAAATGTGAAACCGAATCGAACAAAATGCTAAAGTATTCATAAATGCAAATCATCACTAAAAAGAATATTCTACATTAATTCGAACATTTTGATGCCAACATCATTCACGTTTGTGTTCCATATTTTTCATAAGTTCTGGCAGTAAACATAGAATTTATTTGCTGCTCTTTACAGAAGTATAAAAATCAGTTATCCATGTTGAAAGAAGGTCCTCTATTCCAAATTTAATGATGCATGTATCCGAACAGAAACAGAAAATGCAATTTCGTTGCAGAATTCATCAGTGTGCAACGAATTTTAAATTGCATTTCCCACTCTATGCGTGAAAGTTTTCATACCTCTTGAGGTATGCGTGCAGCTTCAGGGTTTTGGATTTTAATCCTAGTTCCAATTCAGATCTATCGTGTATGATTTGCCTTGGAGGAACTACAGCATTAATAGAAAAAATAAATATTCAACTTTTAAACATAAGCCTTTTTATTAATATGTTAATTTTTGTATCCAAATTAAGGATAAAATGTGTGGTTTCAATTAAATTACTCTGAGTGAATTGAAATTTAATCACGTTCTTATTATTTTCTTTTAGTGAATATCACTATTTCAGTGAATTATCATTATTTATTTTTAGTGATTTCACTTATTTAAGAATAGTTTATGTTCAACATGCATTTTCAGTAAATATTGAGAATTTTTTTTTGATATGGAATTCACCTTGCTTTAATTATTTTATTGTACTGCTTCCATCAATCGCGACTTTGCGATTTGATTTCCCTTATTTTGACACAAATTATTAGTTTTCCTTTTTAATTAGCTAAAAATTCAGTACATTTTTATTATATATATATAAAATAAAATAATATATATATAATATATATATATATATATATATTATATATATATTATATGTGTGTGTGTGTGTGTGTGTGTGTGTGTGTGTAATCAACCATAAAAGCATTAAATAATGAAAACCAATTTCCAGAATCATCCAAAATTAAACTGCTTCGAAAAACTGGAACTAATAATGTCGAATTAGAGATTGAAATTTATTTCCAAATTAAATTACAAAAAGTAAACAAAAATAAAAGCTAAAGAATTAAAAAAGTTTTATGAAACAAATCTAAATTAAAATAATTAAGTAAAGGAAATAAAACCAAAAATTGAAATCGAAACTAAAAATTATTTTGGATTCTGATAAGATTAAAATTTAAAAATTAAGAAAACACTATCATTGTATTTAGTG
>JAPMOQ010023660.1:331188-343075 GCA_026543055.1 Argiope trifasciata
CACACACACACACACACACACACACACACACACACACACACACACACGCACGCACGCACAATCAAAAAATGGGAATCCGCGTAATTTCTGAAGAGATAGTTATGTCACAAAATCACTTTAGAGAGTTGTTTACTAGCTTGCTTATTTACTACTCACTGTCTCTGAGGAGAAACTTCAGATTATGAGGAGGAAAAGTTTCCGACATTACATTTGGTTCTCATCGTGTGAAGGGGCGAGAATTCTGTAGGGTACACTACCCTCTACCAATGACGGGACGGGTTTCTTACAGGAAGGTTTGTACCTTCGCTGATGACGATCCTTAGCATTCGACTTTTGTTTCTGTCAATGCTTTCGCAACGGCCAGGTATTCAGATTCACCCGTGTGCCTGAAGGAGGTTAAATAGTCAGTGTGTGAATACTTGCTATTTGATATTCATAAAATTACATACATATTTGATGCCCATAAAATCGGAATTCAAGGCTGATTATATTATGGAAAAAAAAAGAAATTAATTAATCTATTACTTGAATTTTACAGGTTGAAAATAACCAAAACAAATGCACCACACTGAAAATCCAACAGTCATTAAAGCAAGCGGAATTATGGGAAGTGTTTAAAATACATTGGAAATATAAATGTAAAAAATATACTATTCTAAGAATTTTACATATTAAACCATTCAAATAAAGATTCAGGAAATATTATATATATAAAAGAATATAAATTAATCAACCAAATAAGCTAAGCAAAAAGGAACACAACCGAATCAAAACTATAACCAATAGAAAAAGAATCCAGCCTGAAAACTTCGTCAAGGTATTCTTCCGGGCAAGAATTCAAAATAAGGGATTGGTTCTATTTCATTTAACTTTCAATTTGTGGACTTTTAGCGTTTGATTCCGAATTGAGTTTTAATTTCGATTTCGACCTAGTTGGTTTCGTTTTAATTTTTGTTGACCAGAAAATAGGTTTTGATTTTTTTAACAATTTTATGGATATAAAAGAATATATATATATATATAAGGAGCAGGAATGACGTCTTGATACAACATGTAAAGTTATTCACTTAAATGTACGATGCGAATCAAGAGTTAAGAATTTCATTATGCCTTGGACATGAATTTCGAATTCAAAATTGATGGATGAAGGATAAAGTCACGGTTCTGTCATAGGTAATCCAGAAATTTACATAAATTGTTGATTACCAGGTTATGTGACTGATACATATGTTTCTTACTATGAATTTGAGATAATTTTGAATATTCAAACGCATTATTAATGATACATCTATGCAGTCTGATGAAATTTCTCAATGTTCATATATGTAATTAGAAACGGTTCAATTGGGGTTTCTCAGGCCTAGCACATTTTTTTATCCTTCATGTATATATTCTTATCATTCGCAAAATATTTTTTATGAGAACTCAAAAAAAGTATCGTAAGATGATAAATAGGGCAATGAGATACTTAAAATTCTATCTTAGTTGTTAAGAAATACATTGAATCTATAGTTCAATATCATTTACATTCAAAAGTTTTGAATATGCTTAGAACTGCTCGTTTACGAAGTATGAGTTAGATAACAGACCTTACATTACAACATTTGTCATTAAATTCTAATTCTTTTAAAAATTTTCAGAAATGAGACAGCACTGTGTATATTTAATATATTCTAATATGTAATCATCATTATTTTTATTGAGTTTATTTAATTTTAAATCAACATTCATTTTTAAAAATGAATGTTGATACAATTAGAAATTTGGAAGCTTATTTTTATGATTTTATTATTATTTCGACTTTATTTTTGATATGTTTATTATTTGAATACTGTAGGACATTTTAGTTTATTTCTTAACGCACGACGCATTTAATAACCATCTTAACCAAGATGGTATTAATAAAATTGCACCACGTTGGAATAGTTTTGTCTGTAGTTGTCTTATATCACTTGGTCATACCAAGCCGAATTAGCTGAGCTGTTTCGATTAAGGCAGAGGTGTGCGCCTTTCGTTGTTAACGAGCACCGTTCAGGTGAAAGGAAGACTTTGCTTTGACGACACAACCCTTTTTAGGAGGCGGTCAATTTCATTCATACACTCATTCATCCATTAGCAAGTCAGAATTTGGATCCAAAGGAGAGACGGACACATCCCTGATTCAGTACCCCCAGAGGTATCGTCTGTTATGGGAACTTGGAGGACTTTGCAGTCACGGCCTGTTTAACGTGCCCCAACTACCATTAGCCAACACGTCGGTCTTTGGACAAGACGAGGACAGAACCCGCGCCCTTTCGTTTACGAGACGGACGCTCTACCAACCAGGCTATCGCGGCCCGGAAAAGTTTTATTTTTATACAATCCAGCAATTCGCCCAGGCAATCTAACAAATGCAAAATATGCTTTAAACTTTAATACAAGACATTATTGAACTTAAATTCCAAATAATTCCACCATTGGCAACTAAAAAAGTCTAGGGAATCGTTCTAAATTACTTATTTATCTTTGAACATTTGATGATATTTAGCCTTAACTCTTAGTGGTAAGTATTGCAAGTAAGATTATCCTGAAAGATACCTGGTAATCATTTTTACTACACCTTATTTCTTACTTAAATGACAAATCAACGAAAAGTTGATGTTTTATATTTAAATCATCATCATGATATATCCCCATAATATTTTATTTTTCAATGTTCCAGAATTATGCCCTCTTAAGGGTTTAACTAGTATATATATATTCTAGGTCTATCATTATTAACTAAGTCTATCCTTCAATGATTATTAACTGATTATCTTATTATTAACTAATTATCTTATTATAAACTAATTAATTTATTATCAGTATTATCTAAGTCTATCATTATTACCCCTCTGACTTCATAATTTTTTGAAAGAAATCGCTTCAAAAATGAGTATTTTTTTGAATATTTTAAGACTACATATACTGGAAAATTTTAAAAAATGCATTTTTCTTTCTAGAAAATATTTTTATATAGTGTTTTATCATGAGAAACTAAGTTTCCAGGAAAACCAATTTCAGATTATATCACCAAAACATTAAAAAAAAATTTCAGTTGAATTACAGTTAATTTCTATTTATTGCATAATATAATAAAGCAAAATGTATAAAATTTAAGGAGGAGGAGGAATATTCTTCATATCAATTTTTCACCCCTGACTAACGGTTTGCAGTTTTATAGAATCGTGATCAGAGTTATCACTATTTGAGGAGCAGTCCAAAAAATCTATATCGCTATCAAAACTTAAAATGGTTTCAAAATTTGATAAGTCACCAGAAATATATCGCTGTCAATCGCTGAACGTTTTCTAGTAGCCATTTCTGTAAGAAAAAAAAATGAAGTTTGGGCGGTAATATCACGTGCCTTCAAATGCCGCAATTTTATTGGTTAACTAGCGACATCTATTGGCTAATACGCAAACTAAATGTCTAATACTGTACATAATTTATTTCAATGGTTAAACTGGGAAGAAACGGGTTGCGCTCCTCAATAAAGAAAGAAAAAACATACGCCCGCGGAAATCACGGGATGATCAGCAAAAGAATATTCTGGTATATTAGGAAAATATATGTTTGCACTATGAGTTTTTTTAATTGAAGGAATTTGAAAGAAACAAAGAAGCATCAAAGCTGCAATTGAAACTTATAAATACTTAGAAGTTTTTCGTTTGTTAAGGCCCACTGCAACTAATATAATAATGACATTTTTAATGATATTTACATTATTGTTGCATATTATTATTTGCTTAAGGTATCCGACTACATTCGAAGGAAGAATTTTGAAAAATTGGATTTTATAAGAACTATTTATGGTTTTTATATGTATTGTCAATAATAAACACTGTATATACAAAAACAATTTTTCGAAAATGTAATATATTTTGAACAATGGGAAAGTCTGTCTTAAATTTTAAAGAAATTTAACCAAAGCGATTAACACTGTGTACAAAATTGTAAGTCAGCAATTCTATTGTTCTTTTTACACAAGTTATAGAATATAAAAATGAATTAAATCAGCCACAATCTAAGAAAACTTTTCAAATGTGAAGGAGCTAAGGTTAAAAATATACGTACATAGCATTTTTTTCATAAAGTCACAATTTAATTCTTCTAAAAACATCTATAAATGGCAAAGTATTTCACCAATAATTAAACTTTTGTTTCATTTCATTTACCGTATTATTTATTACACGCCCTGAAATGTTTGTGCAAATATCTCGGTTAGTTTTTGAGATGGTGGTGAATTTTCGTGAAAATTAAAGTTTTGAGAAAACTGAAGTGGAAGACAAATTTTAGTTGAAAAATAGGTGACCCTGGATGATAGGTCAGGCCTTTCCTTTTCTTAGAAAAGATAAATTGTTTTGGGAAGTGAAATGTCTAAACTAAAAGAAATATAAGAATTTTTTAAAAAACGGCAATATGGTCGATAATCATTGTTTTTGACGTAGTCGGATACCTTAATTTCTGCAGATAGTCGATATTATTATCGACATTTGTAAATAAAATATCAGTTTAAGAATGCATTGAGCGAGAAAATTTTATTATTAATCACTTTGTCGCTTTTCAGAAAAATACACCACAAAATGTAATTCCCTAGAGGGATTTATTATTTCGAAAGCAATATCAAAGATACGGAAAAGCCTAACAAAACACGAATAAAGATAATCATTCTATAAAAAAAGAACTATTTAATCCAATACTTAACATTAAATTAGCGTCTTAACACAAAAAATTTCCGTCCTGAAATATTGAAGGTGAATTTCAATAAAAGCTTTTGTGGAATCATGGATTATTTTAGTATAGCTAGATTAAATATTAAAACTAAAGAACAGGGTATCTACTTGCCTTTAAACTGTTCTCCTTCGAAACTAATTAATTCTTCCACCGTTCATCCAATTAGTTTTTTCTATGAAAATGAATATAACTCTGACATTTTATTTAACAATATCCTTCATAAAAAATCTATTCAAATTTATAAAAAATTTCGACAAGCTGGTTTTAGAAACTATCTCAAAAATGGTTTTTCTTTATACTAATAGTTTGAAAACTACACGATTCATAATATAATAATATTTTAAGAGTTGTGATTTTTATTACCTAAAAGATCGTTAACGATTTAATATTTTATCTGCTTATGCTGTATATTATTTTGATAATGTACAGCATTAGTATTTTATATAAATAATTATAGAATTTAAATTTATATAGAATGTAATAAATATAGAATATAATAACAGAATATAAATTTATTCTGTTGCTGTATTCGTATTATGTATGTATATTTATTTATGTAATTGTTAATGTTTATAATGAAAATCCAACTCTTTATAAAATGACTCTATTTATATTCTTTGTAACGTACTTTTTTTTAAACGAAATATTCTATAATGCATGGTAAGTAGATTAAAGTGTCGTACATTTGGCAGAATTTCATTGTTATTTTTTATTGGCTTCATTTAAGTTTTTATTCTGCCTCAAAACTTATGTAATTATTCTGGTTTATAATGAAAATCCAACTCTTTAAAAGTACCTGTATTTATATTCTTTGTAACATACTTTTTTTTTAAAACGAAATATTCTATTATGCATGGTAAGTAAATTAAAGTGTCATACATTTGGCAGAATTTCATTGTTAATTTTTATTGGCTTCATTTAAGTTTTTATTCTGCCCTAAAACTTATGTAATTATTCTGGTTTATAATGAAAATCCAACTCTTTAAAAGTATCTGTATTTATATTTTTTGTAACATACTTTATTTAAAACGAAATATTCTATTATGCATGGTAAGTAAATTTTAGCGTGGTACCTTTGGCAGAATTTCATTGTCATTTTTTTATTAAATTTATTTTAGTTTTTATTCTGTCGCAAAACTTACCTTAAATCTAGTCAGCTCTGTGTTTATTACATAATAGCTGGTACATAGCGCGTTTCTGTAGCAGAATAAATAATTTTCAAAATATTGTTTGAAATTTCAAATAGCTATCTTGTTTAGTTAGGAATGATAGAAAGAATGATATTTATTTGCCTGAAGACATTTAATACATTCAGTACAACTGAATGATATATAAAAAAGGAATATAAATTATAATTATTTTATTATTTAAGTACACTTTAGAGTAAACAATATATTTTTTTACATCTTCAGCAAAAACATATATATTTCGTCGCTGTCCTATTCGTGGACATCCAACATCCAACATGCAAAAGACCACGTGGAAAACATCTTATAAACAGAACAGCATATAAAATAGCGTAGACGAACAAATAAATGTTCATTTTTTATGTAATAAATATTATAGTTGTACTATGCCGATAAACTTAGTACAAGTGTACGCAATGCATTATCACCATCGTATGAACAGAAAAGAGTATAAAACACGAAAAAATAAATACTTTTTATGTATTAAATATGGTAATGGTACTATGCCTATAAACTTTCCGCAAATGCATGAAATAAGTTGCAAAGTTTTATCACCATCGGATGAACAGAACAGCGCAAAAACACGAACAAATAAATATTCATTTTTTATGTATTAAATGATAGTTGTACTATGCCTATAACCTTAGCACTAGTGCGCGCAATAAGTTGTCAAAATTTTATCACCATCGGATGAACAGAAAAGCGTATGAAACAAGAAAAAATTACTACACATTTTTTATGTATTAAATATGATAATGGTACTATGTCTATAACCTTTGAGCAAATGCATTAAATGAAAAGTTTTATCACCATCGGATGAACAAAACAGAGCAAAAACATGGACAAATAAATATTCAATTTGATATATTAAATATAATAACTGTACTATGCTTATGGTATTAGTGCAAATGCACGCAATAAGGTGGCAAAGTTTAATCACCATCGGATGAACATATAAAACACGAAAAAACAAATATTCATTTTTTATGTATTAAATATGATAATAGTACTATACCTATAACCTTTGCGCAAATGCATGAAATAAGTTGCAAAGTTTTATCACCTTGGGATGAACAGAAAAATGTATAAAACACTAACATATAAATATTCATTTTTTATATATTAAACGTGATAGTTGTACTATGCCAATAACCTTAGGACTAGTGCGTGCAATAAGTTAACAAAGTTTTATAACCATCGGATGAACAGAACAGCACAAAAAAACGAACAAATAAATATTCAATTTAATATATCAAATATAATAACTGTACTATGCCTATAACCTTTGCCCAAGTGTACGTAATAAGTTGGCAAAGTTTTATCGTAATCGGAAAGGCATGGAAACGCATAAAATACGAGCAAAAATTATTTATATAAAGTAAAGCTCTTTATTCGCGGTTCCTTTATTCGCATTTTCACTATTCGCTGATTTAAAAAGTGCGACCCAACTCCTACATTCGTGGCTGAAATTTCTTTATTCGCGGATCTAATAAGTACATACATAATAATAAAAGGATTCCAATAGGTATCCAATCCAATATACTTTGTAAATGCCGACAAATGGACTAATAAAAAAGAAAAATAAATCTTATTCCAACTTTTTCTAAAGTATGTTGTTAAATTCAAACTGCAAACATAGCCGAAATCGTGAACTAAATAGGACGAGATGGGTTAGAACAGTGATCAAGTGACATTCAGGAATTGCTTGAATCACAAGATGAAGATTTGACTGAAACCGACTTGGAATAAATTTTTAATTCACAGCCCATTGAAGAAGAGGTTTCAACAAGAACTGGAAACGTGACATTTAATTTGAAAAATCTTAGTGAAGTTTTAAGAATGACAAATGGTCTTTGCGATTTCCTTATGAACATTGATCCCTCTATGGAGCGAAGTCTTATTTTTAAGAGGCAAATTGCTAATGCGACTGCTGCGTATCACTCTGAATTAAAGGAGCTTTTAAAAACTGCCAAGCAAGAGAAAATCACAAAATTCTTCAAACCATTGCCTAAGGCTTAAGATAATTAATCAAAATGTTCAAAAACTTCAATTAAATTGATTTTTTATTCATTTGTTTTTTGTTTTATTTTGTCACCTAGGAACGTATCCCGTATAAATTACTATTCCGTATTCCCGGTTTCTGCATTCGCGGCATATTTACGGAACTTATACCCAGCGAATAAAGAGCTTTTACTGTATACTAAATTACATATGACTGAAATTTTCAAATTGAATATTTTAATTATTTTTAATACTTTACATGATGGTCAATAGAAGGACAACAGTAAAAAGATTTAAAACACCTCCTGTAATTCGAATATTTAATACCGCATCATCACAAAACTGATTTTGATGGAAATGGTTCTAGGGGACAGGTTTGTTTAGATAGATAAATTGATTTACTGAGCTAATTAACATAGTAAATTAACTAGTATTTTCAAATTTTCCCATTACGCTTTCCAATTTTCTCCGCTAAATTGATTGCTAGTCTTGGAATAAGCTCGCCAAAAAATTTTTAAAGTTTCTAATGAACTTTTGGAGAGTTCTAAACTTTTTAAAAAACTAAACTTCTAACACATGGATTGACAATGCTTTTGTCGGTATCTCTGAAACTATTATATTTTTCTCAAAGTTCTTGGCTCATTAATATAATATAATTTTACTTTAAAGAGAATTAAATAAATGAAGGGGTAAAATGTATATAACATTTTGTTTAAACAAATTTTAAACTCTTATTTGAAAAAAAAGTACATTGTGACATTTTAAAGTTTTCACGTGAGAAGAAAATTGAGAGACTAAAGCATGGAATTAAAAAAAAAAAAAAAAGATGCTTGAAATTCTACTTGGTATTCCCTAACTTTTTTTATTAATTGATTGATTACATTTCTTTTTGGAAAAAAATACA
Source organism: Argiope trifasciata (assembly GCA_026543055.1). NCBI lineage: Eukaryota > Metazoa > Arthropoda > Arachnida > Araneae > Araneidae > Argiope > Argiope trifasciata. Next base: position 340,036 of record JAPMOQ010023660.1, read on the forward strand.
TTATACTAAAACTTTGAAACTACTAAAGCGTGGGAAATTGAAAAAAAAATTCAAATTCTACTTGATATTCCATAGCTTTTTTTATCAATTGATTGATTTTATTTCTTTTTGAAAAAAATACAATATATTAAAACTATGGAATTACTAAAGCATGGGAAATTGAAAAAACAATTCAAATTCTACTTGATATTCCTTAGCTTTTTTTATCAATTGATTGATTACATTTCTTTTTGAAAAAAAATACATTATATTAAAACTTTGAAACTACTAAATCATGGGAAATTGAAAAAAATGCTTGAAATTCTATTTGATATTCCTTAACTTTTTTATCAATTGATTGAATATATTTCTTTTTGAAAAAAAATACATTATACTAAAACTATGAAACTACTAAAGCATGGGAAATTGAAAAAAAAAAAAAATGCTTGAAATTCTACTTGGTATTCCTTAACTTTTTTATCAATTGCTTGATTACATTTCTTTTTGAAAAAAAATACATTATACTAAAACTATGGAACTACTAAAGCATAGGAAATTGAAAAAAAATTCGAATTCTACTTGATATTCATTAGCTTTATTTTCATCGATTGATTATATTTCTTTTTGAAAAAAAATTACATTACATTAAAACTATCTTAAGTGGATACTGGTTTAGTTAAGTTTAGTTATGTTAACATTCTGTTTTACAGCAACACCAGGGCTATTTTGGGATAGGTCTTGTAATTTTAAGCCGTGTTCAGAAGAAGAGGACGACACCTTCGGTGACATCCCTCCTCCTCTCCATACCATACCACAAACGCGAAAGGACGTTTGGTCCCAATGGATTTAACATGCGCCAGACTTGCTTACACGACGGTTTTGTGGTGGAATCTCGAATCTCAAACTTTCCGATTTCAAAGCCGAGGCCTTAGCGCCAGACCACTTCTGCCTTACTACACTAACCAAACAACAAGAAAATATCAATTTATTTATAAATCATCTTGAATGTGAATTTTCTTTGTAAATAGATGAATCGAATATCATTTACAGAGGCAATTAAGCGAGAAAAAAATTCTAGTTCCCCTAAATCACCTTTTTATAAGAATTTGTCTTCATTTTGTTGAAGTTTGTTATTTTTTAAATATTTTTTTAAATGCACTCGTAACCTTAAAGCTGTCAGTTTTGGATAAAATCTTTAAAATTAAGTAACTTTAATTTGCATTTTCTCTATTAGGATAAAAAAAAATTTCATTAATTTTTATAGAGAACTAGCTGGTACCCGGCGCGTTGCTACAGACGAAAAAAATAATATTAAGTGCAATCAATCAATAATTTGGCAATGTTTCGTCGAAATAGGATGAACGGTACGACAGAATATAAAATAAGAATAAACAAATATTCATTTTTATATACTAGATTTGTGTATTCTTTTAAAATTATAAAACTTGTTGTTCTTTAAGAATAGTAATGAGAGAAACTGTTCATTGTATCTGGAGACACGTTTAATATTAATTCACAATTTTCAAATTTAATTACAGAAAATGTGATTAAAACATTTTCTTTTAGAATTGATGATTCATAGAAAATATACTTATACCATAAAATCGTCAATTTAGTTGAAAAGATAATTTTTGAAAATTAAAATGGTGTCAAAATTATTTGTACTACAATATTTTTGATGGCTATTACGAAAAACACTAAAATTTAATTAAAATATAAAACCCAAATGGTTTTTCTCCCCAAAACTTTCTCTCAAATTCTGTAATAAAGCTGTTAACTCTGAGAATGACTTGATTGACATTTGCGTACTATAGCTACAAAATATTTACCTTTAACTTGGATTTAGCATTTCTACAGAATCTATTGCATCTTCGGAGAGTCATTTGGAGATTAATGTTTATTAAATAGAAGTGTTTGAGATCCGAATTTTCTTTTTTTGAATTTTAGATAATTATACTATGCCATCCCGTAGGTGTAAAACGTAAGCTGACCAAGTTTCATCTCAAACGGATGAATGGTTTAGGAAGGCATAAGAGACATTCAGACAAACATTCATTTTTAATAATATGAATATCAACTTAAGATACACACAAAACTATGCCTCTGAATTTAGAAATCTAACTCACAAAATTATCTCTCTAAATTTAGAAATCTAACACACAAAATTATTCTTCTAAATTTGGATATCTAACACTCAAAACTGTCTCTCTAAATTTAGAAATAAAATTCACAAAAATATCCTTCTAAATTTAGAAATCTACTACACAAAACTATCCCTCTAAATTTAGAAATAGAACACACAAAACTGTCCCTCTAAATTTAGAAATCTAACACACAACACTGTCCCTCTAAATTTAGGTAACTAACGCACAAAACTATCCCTCTAAATTTAGAAATCAAACTCACAAAAATATCCCTCTAAATTTAGAAATCTAACACATAACATTGTCCCTCTAAATTTAGATAACTAATACACAAAACTATCTCTCTAAATTTATAAATCTAACACACAAAACTATCATTCTAAATTTGTATATCTAACACACAAAAATATAACTCTAAATTTAGATATCTAACACATAAAATTATCTTTCTAAATTTAGATATGTAACACAAAAAACTATTGCTCTAAACTTAGATATCTAACACACAAAACTATCTCTCTCATTTAGATATATATCTCGCTAAATTCAGATATCTAACACATAAAACTGTCTCGCTAAATTTAGGTATCTAACAAAAAAAAACTATCATTCTAAATTTATATGTGTAACATACAAAACTATCTCTCTAAATTTAGATATCCAACACACAAAACTCTCTCTAAATTTAGATATCTAACATACAAAACTATCTCTCTAAATTTAGATATCTAACACACAAAACTGTCTCTCTAAATTTAGATATCTAACACAAAAAAACTATCATTCTAAATTTATATGTCTAACACACAAAACTATCTTTCTAAACTTAGATATTTAATACAAAAAAATTATCTCTCTAAATTTAGATATCTATCTCTCTAAATTTAGATATCTATCTCTCTAAATTTAGATATCTA
>JAPMOQ010023660.1:343085-353723 GCA_026543055.1 Argiope trifasciata
CTATCTCTCTAAATTTAGATATCTATCTCTCTAAATTTAGATATCTAACACACAAAACTATGTCTCTAAATTTAGATACCTATCTCACTAAATTTTGATATCAAAGATAAAAAACTACTTCTCTAAATTTAGGTATCTAACACACAAAAGTGTCTCTCTAAATTTAGATATCTAAGTGAAAAGGTCACAAGATTCCAAAAACGACTCCATTGACGACAAACGTGTAATTTAATCATGAATGAAACGAGTTTACCCTTGTATATCCCGAATCAATTAACGAGAAATTTTATTTTTGAATTATTCGAAATGGTTCGTGTGTTTCAGGGAAATACGAAATTTCCAGTGAAATAGGAAACAATATTTTATCAATTAAAATAATTATTTTAATTCGTAATTAAAAATAATTAATTCAGCCTTCCACAATTATCTGCTATTTGTTATAGGAAATTAATTTTCCACATTATTGAGAATACAATCATAACGAAAAGTCAAGTAACGAAGCTAATTAACAACTAAAGCATCACAGAGATATAAAATGTTAATTTTATTGCCACATTCGTAAATTTAATGGCACAGTGGAAAGATTGAATTATCCCCCAAATTTTACATTTATTGAATACATTTTGGATCCTATTTGAGAGTTGAAACTTTAGCAAACAACTTTTGTTTAGTTATTTTTGAGTAAAAAATTATGAAATATTTTAAAAGCGAATTAAGAGATATAAAGAGGTAAGAGATATTTTGATTGCAACAGTAAGATCAAGTAGGTGTTTAATTTCACATGATAATAATTTCAAAATACTTGAAAAGTTAATTTCCGGAAATTCTGATTTTCAATAAGGACTTTGTATTCTGAAAATCAAAGTGACAGAGATTATTGTAAAAGATTTTAATTTGACAAATATGTATAATTCGATAAAAAAAAAATTCTAGATTTTCTTCAAAAAAGCACGGGAGAAAAAATATTTTTAATACTTATTTCAAACTTAATATAATTTTCAATTTATTCTACTGAATTAAGATCTAGATCTGATCTAAGATCTCTGACGTGTGAATTTCTTAATATCTCTAGAATTAATTCGAATCATAAAGAGAATTAATAATGCACTTTAAGGTATCCGACTACGTTCGGAGGAAATTTTTTGCAAAATTGGATTGTTTGAAAACAATATAAAACCTTTTTTTTATGTATCGTCAATTATAATACAAAATACTATAAATACAACGAAATTATTCAAAAATATATTATGTTCTGAGAAATTGGAAATTGTGTAGTAAATTTTGACGAAATTTAAATAAGCGGTTAACACTCTGCAAAAAATGGTAATGCAGCAATCCTATTTTTTCTTTGTAGATAGACAAGTTATAAAACATAATGATGAATGAAATGAACCAAAATATAAGAAAAATTTTGAGATGCAAAGAAGTTATGGGTAAAAAACTACGTATCTATGTTTTTTCCCAGAATTTACAGCTTAATTTTTCTAAAAACGAGTATAAATGAAAAAGTATTTGACCAACAATAAAAATGTTGGCTCATTTCCTTGCCCATATTATTTAAAATACGTGGTGCAATTGTTATGCAAATACAACTATTAGTTTTTGAGATATCATGTTAATGGTGGAGTATTTTTAGGAAAAGTAAATTTTCGAGAAAATTGAAGTGAAAGACAAATTTTAGCTGAAAATTATTCGACACGTGATGATAGGTCAGGCCTTCCTTTTTCCATAGAAAATAAACTGTTTTGGAAGGAGGAAAGTCTGAACAACGAGAAATAACATTAAAAAAACTTCGTCAATGTGTTTGATAACCAGCATTTTTAACGTAGTCGGATACCTTAATTCCAGAATAACGCGCAATTCATGTTTAGTTTAGCTATATCAACGTCCCGTTTTGAAGCAACATTAGAGATATTTTGGGACGGACATTGTAATTTTGAACAGCGGTCAGATGACGAGGACGACACCTGAGCTCGTACCCCTCTATTCAAACTTTCATACCACATCTGCGGGCGTTGAAAATGTAATTTTTCATCTTGAGAGATAAACACTCTTGATCATTATTTTCTTAGATACGGTTATTCAGGAAATTACTGAAAAATAAATTCCTTTGGTCAAAAATTTCTATACTTTCATTTCTTGTACTTCTTTCTTTAAAATATCTTAAAAGAAATAAAATCGTTTAATTCAATAAAGTAAAAGGAGGGATTATGCCACAATAGTTTTAATTTGGTACAAATTCAAGCAAAATAAACTTCAAAGAACACTGTGAATCAAAATCTAAAGCAAAGAAAGAAAATAAGGCGAAAATTAAGCCAAATTTTATTTAAAATTTAAGTAAATATTACATAAAATTAGTAGAGGTGTCTTTAGTAAATATGTTTGATTTTCCAATAATTTTTTATTGCAATGGCTTAGTGAAAGGGTCATGGAATGAATAGCAAAGGAAATTTTAAATTTAATATCTAATACAATGATCTACAGTAATAATCAATACAATACAATCTAATACAATAATCTGCAATAATAATCAATATAATATAGTCTATTACAATAATCTACTATAACAGTCAATACAATACAATTTAATACAATAATCTACAATAATAATCAATACAATGCAATCTAATATAATAATCTAAAATAACAATCTAATAAAATAATCAATACAATACAACATAATACAATAATAATCAATACAATAAAATAATCTACAATAATAATCATTACAATACAATTTAATACATCAATCCACAATAATAATCTATACAATAGAATCTTATACAATAATCTACAATAATAATCGATACAATACAATCTAATACAATAATCTACAATAATAATCAATACAATACAATCTAATACAATAATCTACAATAATAATCAATACAACACAATCTAATACAATAATCTACAATAATAATCAATACAATACAATCTAAGACAATAATCTACAATAATAATCGATACTATACAATCTAATACAATAATCTACAGTATAACTAATATATTTTTCTGTGCTAAACTAATGTACTGCTTATACCACCAAAAAACTTTTTGATTATTTCTTGTTGACAATTAGAGATTCAAAATAAGTATTTCGTGTTATATACCAGCTATCATATCTTAAATAAAATAGTGTACAATTTAGAAATATATAAAATATGTGTGTTTATTTTACACTTTTTTAAATTTTAGACATAAAAACTCAAATAGCTCCTTCTTAAAACCACAGTCTTGATCTAAGTGGCTTTTAATTGAACGAAGATGACATGTTGTATTAACATACATCCAAGATCTTATTCACATGGGAAGGTTGTCAGCAATTCAACTGACAGCTGAAAACACATCGGCCGCTTTAACTAATCAGCGCTGACAGGATGCGGGACATATTCAGCTGCTTCCGATTTTGCTAATTTCGTTCTCTAAAGACATGAATGTGTTGGCAAAAATACCGAGAAATGAATTGAATAGTTTGCGTTATCTGATATTAAAAATGATTTAAGTGCAGACAAAACCTCAGACTGCTGAATAAAAGAGATAAATTTATGTCAAGTATTTATTGAGAGGTAAATTTATATCAGGTATTTATTAAGAGGTAAATTTATGTCAAGTATTAATTATGAGGTAAATTTATGTCAAGTATTTATTAAGATATTCGATTACGTTAAAAACACTGCTTATCGACCATATTTGCGAAATTTTCTTTAATTGTAATTTATTAAGTATTTATAAAGAGGCAAATTTATGACAAGTATTTATTAAGAGATAAATTTATATCAGGTATTTATTAAGAAGTAAATTTATGTCAAGTATATAAATTTTTATGAAAGATAAATTTATGACATTTATCTATCAAGAGATAAATGTATGTCAAGTATTCATCAAGATATCCGATTACGTTAAAAACACTTCTTATCGACCATATTTGCGAATTTTTTTATTGTTATTTCTTGTAATTTAGATTTTCCTCTTTTCAAAATAATTTATCTTTCCTAGAAAAATAAAGACTTAACCTATTATCCAGAGTCGCATATGATTTCAGCTAAAATTTTTCTTTCACTTGAATTTTCTCAAAACTTTAATGTTCATAAAAACTCTCCATCGTTAATATGGTATCTCAAAAACAAATCGATGCATTTACATAAAAATTTCAGCTTGCATTTTAAATAACATGGGCAATAAAATGAGCAAAACGTTTGATTGTTGGTAAAATATTTTTCACTTATAGGTGTTTATAGAAAAATTGTAATAAATTTATTGAAAAAAATTGATATATACGTATATTTTTACCCGTAACTTCTTTGCATCTCAATATTTTTCTTATATTTTGGTTCATTTTATTCATCCTTATATTCTATAACTTGTGTAGAAAGACAAATAGGATTGCTGCATTATAATTTTGTGTAGAGTGTTAACTGTTTGGGATAAATATCATTAAAATTTACAACAAATTTTCCTATTTCTCAAAATATATTATATTTTCAAATAACGTTGTTTTATTTATAACCTTTTGTATTATAACATCTAAAAACCTTAGTTTTAAATACGTACAAAAAAATCCAATTTTTCAAAATTTTTCCTTCGAACGCAGTCGGATACGTTTAGTTAAATATTGATATTTAACCGCTAAATACACTCAATATCTCTTAATTAATAATTAGTGCTCATATTCATTCATTTCATTTATATATTGCAAGTGTTAATAAGATTATTATACTATAATCATTCTAACAAGGCCAAAATTATTTCATATTCATCATATTGATCAATGAATAATGTGTACTCGTATTTATTCAGTTCTTTCATGCATTGATAGTGAAATTAAGATTATTATCCTATAAACATTTTAGCAAGTGGAAATTATTTCATATTCAAATAACTTCACGGAAATACTGTTATTGTCTATGTAATATGTTAAATGCAGGCATATAATCCCTAAATTCTTCGAATTCTATTAGTAATTAGATATCATGAAATTATAATTTTTCCATATATAATGTTACTATTATGTATCATCTATACGTAATAAGTGTTGAGATGAATTGCATTTCATTAGCGTCAAATGTTATGTAAATCAAACATAAAACTGTAGCAAGTTACATAGAATAAATTCATACTTGTTCAATTTAAATATTAATTAATTGTTTATCATATACTGTTTGTAAGTGTCTTAATGAGATTTTTAGTAATGATACATACATTTATGGCTTTATCGTTCATAAAATGTATGTAGTTTTAGAATTTAAAAGATAGCATCTTAAATATTTAAATGACATTGAATTAATTTATCTTATCTAAAAATAAAAAGAGGAATATATTGATTTCTTATTTACTTATGAGTTGCCCTAATTATAATTTAAATTCTGTTTCTACTTCCAGTAACTAACCTCTAGCTAATATTATTTAAGCCTTTTTTAACCTTTTAAATGTATTAAATTTTATATAAAGTGATATTTCTTATACCTAATTTTCTTTTAGGTGGTCATTTTCTGGATTTTGTTTATTTTGTTATGTTGCTGCACTTGCCGCAAATCTTGTAATATTTTTTATGATACCTATCATAAAAAATTTTGCTTTGTGCTCGTAGATTATTATTTGCTTCCGTTTTAACGATTTCTTTTATCCTTTACTGGGGATGTGCGGTCTGTCAGACCTCTAGAGATGGACTTTCGGTCACTCCTATTATATATTTAGCTCAATTAAATAAATTGATCATGTAGATTTTTGTTTTGTGACCTTCAATACACGTGCACTTTTTCAGCCTGTTTCAGTGAATTCTTTTTAAAAATAATTCAGTTATATCTTTGAGCCTGGTCTCTAAGACCGCACACCAGTTAATGTCCCTGTGACAAACAGGATTAGCAGATCATGCTAAAACATAGGCCTTGAAATATCATGCAGTTTACTGATCGTATCATGAAGCAATGTTTCAAACACTTTTAAAATAAGTAGAAAGTTCTTATAGTGATAAAGATAATTGTACAGAAGAGTTTTTCGATGAAAGTTTGCATTTAACTGAATCTGATATTATGTTCAACCAGCACTAATTTTTCTAGTGATTAAGGCGACACGGTACCATCTCAATTTCTTTTTATTTAATTTTAATATTTGAAATTAGATTTTAAGTGTATCTTATCTTAAATAGCATTCTATAACTGCCCCCAAAGAAATTTGAATTATTTCAACAGTTTATGAAAAAATATTTTTTTTAAATGAAGTTTTTTTAAAACCCTTAAACGTTTTTAAAAATTAAAATTTTTTCACAATTTTTTTCCAGGTAGGTAGTTATATATTACATAAAACTTATTATGGAATTTATCCTCCTGATAATAATTATTTAATAATAAATATTTTCATTGTTAAACATAGAAAAAAATCCGAAAAAACACATAGTTTGTGTTTGAACACTTAAAAAAATAACTATGCATCTTAGAGCAAATTCTATAGTACGTTTTATAAAACTTGTATTTAAGAACATTCACAAAAAATTTTACATCTCTACATCAATTTTTAAAAAAGTCAGTCTTTCGAAGAACAGCACGTAAGCAAAATTACATCAGGGAGAAAAACGAATTTAAAGATTTCAAATTGCAATAACCTGATATGAAATTCATAGAACAGTCTCAAACTTCTACAAAATGTATATTTGTTTATTCTTAACTGCACTATAAAGACATATTTGGGAAAGTCGGCTTTATCAAATGAGACAAGAAAAAAAATCGGTATTTTCATGATTTTTCATCAGAATGTGTTGTCTTTAAATATTTTGAATTTTTTTTAAATATATTATTATACCAAAAGAAACATGTACCGAATTTATAGGTTGATTTTTATGCCGAGTGTTTAAAAGGTCTTAGAAAACGTGATATGAAAGTGAACCGTGATATCACATAAGCCTATAAAAAAGCCCGATTTTACCTATAATAAGCCTATAAAAAAAGCCCCATTTTACCTATAGTCACTTTTTATTCATATAATTGTTGAGTGTTATGTTATATTTTTTTCTACATACCATTACATACTGGAAAATATATGACTTTAAAAAGTATAAAGTAATATGTTTTTTCAAGAGTATTATTTATTGTAACATATATTTTGAGATGAAAATATAGGTTCCAACGCGTTTAATTTTTTCATTGATAGTATACTTTGCAACATTTCTGAAATATATCAATACTAGCCGCCTTTGGCGACCTGCTGGTTCGCCATGAGTAATGCCTTCTAAAATTTTCAATTATTTCACATATTCATTTGCCTTGAAGGAATTCCGGGCATTGCTTGGCCTGAAATTAATATTTTCTTTAAAATGATGGACGGAAAGTTCTAAAAGAACACGTTTTCCTAATAATATTCTTTAATTTTATAAATCAGTTAGTTTTAACCATCGGTTAGCTTCCAAAATATTAAAAATGTTTTTTTCGGTGCCAAAATATTAAATATGTTTTTTTAAAGAAAGCGAAAAAGGGGAAAACATTATTGAATTAAAGATACAGATATTGCAGATGATTATGTAAATATGCAATTAAATCGGGATTTCAATGCATATCCTGTCTAAATTCAATCAGATTTACCATAAATAAAGTAGATTTGTTGATTTAATTATTTAGATATTGCAAACGATTATAGAAACCTTTGTTTTGCATTTATTTTTTTAGAAAATATCACATTTTATATTTCTTTTATACTATCCAGTCGCGTGCATTTCTTTAGATTAATTTTGTGATGATAGTTTTTTTATGTGAACTTCCGGCATTGTTTTCTTTTATTTTATCCAGTCACGTCTAAAAAAACATGGTTAAAATAATTCTTTAAAAATTTGTTAAAAATAGAAGCTTAAGTTATACATTAAAATACTTATACTATTAGAACGCTCATTTTTTAATCTTTAAATTGATGAAAAAATCATGTTTGTGCGATAATATTTTCGGAAGTTATAGCGGAAAAACGTCGAAATTTTGCTTAAATTTTAATTGCTTCAAGTTCTAATCAAAAACTTGAAAAAAGGGCTCCAAGGTGCACATTCCCGACCTCCAAGGTATACATGTACCAAATTTGGTAGTTTTTGGTGCAACGGTCTGGCCTGTTGTGCGCCACCACACACACACACACGTAAATACACATTGAGCTTTATTATATGTATAGATATCAAGAAAAATATATGCATCCCCTGTTAATGTAGCAGCGATAAACAATGCTTCGCAAATGGCGGTAAAACTAACGCCTTGAAATATCATCCCATTTATTTATTCATTTTCAAGGCAGTGCTGCAGACACTTTTAAATGAAGCATAAAGTGATTTTAGAGATAACTGTACAGAAGAGAAATTATTATAACAGGCATAGTTATATAGGCAATGAAATGAACCAAAATTTTTATTAATGGTGAAATACTTTTTCATTTATAGGTATTTTTAGAAAAATTAAGTTGTGAATTTTTGGATAAAAATGCATATATGCGCATCTTTTTGTCCATAACTCTTTTGCATCTCAAAACTTTTCTTAGAATTTGGTTCATTCCATTCATTATAAGTTTCTATAACTTGCGTACGAAGAAAAATAGGATTGCTGCATTATAATTTTGTGTAGAGTGCTAACCGTTTTAGTTCAATTTCATTAAAATTTACAACAAATATTCCAGTTTCTCAAAATATATTATATTTTTAAATAATTTTTGTATCTATAGTATTTTGCATTATAATTACAAATGTATTTAAAAACCGTAATTTCAAACAGTTTTTTTAAAATACAATTTTTTTGAAAAATTCCTTTAAACGTAGTCGGATACCTTAATTTTTTTTTTTTTGTAATTTTAACTAGCTTAAGTTGTCTTAATATCATTCAGCAGTATATATTCTGAATAATAAGGAATAAATGAAATTTTACGTAAAAGCTCCTGTCTTCACATGTTCAACAAATTAAATGCGCTTTAAATACAAAAATCGTTGTAAAAATATGTATTCAAGTTTGATAAGTAATCTATGAAAGTACTTCAAGCAATACCTTCTTCGCCATTAAAATGTGGAAAAAAATGTACGTATATTGATGGTAAATAGTAATGCAAAACTTTATGTTATAAAATTACATCACTTATGTAATTTTCACTTATTTATCGAATTTCTAATAAACAATTAAAGAACATAAGCAATTATGGAATATAATTATTTTTATATTTTCTAATTTTAGACTTTTTCTGTTTTGTTAGATTAAATGCTTTAATAACGATTTTAAACGGGAAAGAAGCTCGTTTAAAACTATAAAAATAGCAAAGCAATTAATTAAAAGTTTTTAGAAATCCCATTTATTTAAAACAAGGCTTTGTGTTTTCGCTTACTTCAACAATTAGGCTTTTGCTAAGGGATTTAGCATAAAAATTTCTTCTGTATTTAATGAGAAAACGTTTAAAATCTTTAATCACGCTTTTAAATGGTAAAGCGTTTTTTTTTCCGAATTATTTGGGAAATATTTTACCGTCTCTAATTTAAAACTTCACTAAAGTTTATATCTTTTAAATTTTTTTATGTAAAATTTCCACAATTTAAGAAAACGTGAAAGTGTATGAAACTCTGTCTATCCTTATTAAAAAGTCTGTGAGGAATATATTTTCAGTTCTCTTTGTGCAGCTCATTTTAAATTCATATGTTTCAAACTGGTTACATAATTTATAATTCTTCGTATTGTGTTGCAAATTTTGCATTCTGTGGTAATGAAATTTTGTATTTTAATATTCAGAATCTGAGTTTAAATTCTTAAAGAAAATAAATTCATTTAGTTCCTTGATAAATATTTTCATTTCGTCAACTTATAGCGAAAGCAAATTCTTAAGCAAATTTATCACTGAATGATTTTTTTTTGCAGTAGAATACAAACAAAATCCATGTTTGTCAACTTATAATGAAATTTCGTCAAGTTATAATGAAAGTAAATTCTTAAGCAAATTTATCGCTGAATGATTTTTTTTACGGTAGAGTATAAACAAAATCCATGTTTGTTTTGCATTATGTCTTCTAATAATTCAGTCGTATCAATCTCATTTATTGAATATTTGGCAAGAAAATTATTCATTCTTATGCCTAAGACTTACATCGAATGCGATATATTGAGTATATTTGAGGCTACTTAAAAAAGATTGTAAATATAATAATAATTTATTATTAAATCGTAACGTAGTAAGTTAAATTTATCTACGTGTTCGTGTAGATAGTAACTAAATATTTCTTAGTCTTAAGGTATCCTACTACGTTAAAAACACTGCTTACGGACCACATTGGTGAATTTAAAAAAAAAATGTTATTTCTTGTAATTCAGACTTTCCTCTTTTCAAAACAGTTTATCTTTTCTAGAAAAAGGAAGGCATGGCCTATCATCCAGGGTCACATATTTTTACAGCCAAAGTTTGACTTTAACTTCAATTTTCTCAAAACTGTAATTTTCACAAAATCTCTCCACCATTAACATATTTGAAAAACTAATAGAGGCATTTGCATAAAAATGTCAGCGTGTGTTTAAAATAATATGGGCGATGAAATGAACCAAAAGTTTTATTGTTATTGAAATATTTGTTCATTTATAAGTGTTTTTTTAGAAAATTAAGTTGTAAAGTTATTATATATATATATATATATATATATATATATAT
>JAPMOQ010023660.1:365764-382091 GCA_026543055.1 Argiope trifasciata
TTTTCATTTTTACAATAACCGTATAGCTTTAGTGCGGAATGTTAAAGGTAGAAGCGAAAGCGAAATCCAGGCTATATAACATCGTTCCATTTGCACATAGGCAGACGTAGTTAGTGTTTATATACAACCATCGTCATAGGAATTGCGTCATATACGAAGCACTAATATCGCCTTTAATATCGATGTGTTTTAGACCTGGATAAAGATGTGATTCAGATATTAGAAAATAGTTAAAAGGTACTTGATATATTTTGCCTAAATCTTTTAAAATATTAAAATTTGATTGCAAATAAATGGGATAGAGTTGATTTTAACATCCGATCCAATGAATGAGAATCAAACTTTTTTCATTTTTACAATAACCATATAGCTTTAGTACGAAAAGTTAAAGGTAGAATCGAAAGTGAAACGCAGGCTATATAATACCGCTAGATTTGCACTTAGGCAGATGTAGTGTTTACATATAACCATTTTCATAGTCAGGAATTACGTCATATATTAGGCTGTAACAGCTCTTTTAATATCGATGTGTTTCAGACATTGGAAAATAGTTAAGGGTTACTTGAATTTTTTTGCCTAAATGTTTTCAATTATTAAAATTTGATTGCGAATAAATAGGCTACAGTTGTTTTTTGCATTCATTCTAATGGATTAGAATAATTTTTTTTAACTTTTACAATAATCGTATAGCTTTAGTGCGAAAAGTTAAAGGTAGAACCGAAAGCAAAATCCAGGCTATATAACATCATGCTATTTGCACATAGGCAGACGTAGTTAGTGTTTATATGCAACTATCGTCATAGACAGGGATTGTGTCATATACGAGGCACTAATATCGCCTTTAATATCGATGTGTTTCAGACCTGGATAAATATGTGTTTCAGACATTAGAAAATAGTTAAGAGGTACTTGATATATTTTGCCTAAATGTTTTAAATTATTAAAATTTGATTGAAATAAATAGGCTATAGTTGTTTTTGACATCCATTCTAATGGATGAGAATCAAACGTTTTCATTTTTACAATAGCCATATAGCTTTAGTGCGAAAAATTCAAGACAGAATCGAAAGCGAAATCCAGGCTAAATAACATCGCTCCATTTGCACATAGGCAGACGTAGTTAGTGTTTATATACAAACATCGTCATAGATATGAATTGAGTCTTATATGAGACACTAACATCGCCTTTAATATCGATGTGTTTCAGACCTGGATAAAGTAGATGTTAATAATATAATTACTCATTTTGAAAATCTAAGATGCTTTTAACAAGCCCTAATAACCACATATCCAGGATCGATTATCAAAGAAATTGTAATAAGATGATATATGAAATGATAATAAGCCAAATATAAAAATATATAAAAATCCTTATATATAATACTATATAATATAATACCAATTATATAATATATTATATAATTATATTATATAATATATAATACCACATATAAAAATCATTATGCGTTTTCCATCAATTTAGCCTTTGGCATATTCAATACCGAAAATATTATTATTGATTAAATTTTTTTTTAAAATAAAAGAAAATTTCAACATATTAATAAAAAGTAAAAAGAAATTATGCTTTCAAGTAATGAATTTCATAATATTTTCATTCCCCTCCTTTTGTTCAATATGGAATGAAACTACTTAGTGTCCAAACATGGCTCCCAGAAGAAACTCAGCCATTTTATTTATAACATAAAAGAAGGAATCGATTAAATGGGGAGTGATATCGATACCAGGCGAAAACACTTAACGAGCGATATTTAAATCTTTCAAAAGGGCTATCGGGAGACAGCAATTTAACATTGCATCACCAGCCGTAACGTCCATGGATTTAATTATCGAAAATGATGGGAAAACGTTATTAAATACCTCCCAACGATTCATTCAGCCTCACAAAGCGTTAAGACTACAATTTCTTAAATTGGATCCACGCATTTAAAAACAACTCCGAGTACGAAAACTGCATCTTTACGAACAACTTTGTTTATCGTGCAGTTCAGATCTGGAGCCTGTTTCATTGGAATCAAAGATCGACTTATTTATCTTCGCAAGCTATAATGATGTACTTTATCTTCGACATACACTTTAGAATCGAAAGTAAAAAGAAAAAAATATAAAAAAAGAATTTTTTCTCTAAAAAAGAATTTTTACAATTGTTCGAGTTACTTAGAAATAACATATTCCCACTTCAGTGAGAATAATAGAATTTTGTCTAGGGTGCTTACCTTTATGGGCAGATAAATTAATTTCATTTACATTCAGAGGAATTTCAGCTTGATGTAGTTGATTTATGAAACTATTAGTTTTTGAGACAAAATACGTGTATGTGTTTGGATATGGTATTTAATGCAATTTTAAATGTCTTTGAAAATGATTTTGAATTTTGAAATTTAATTGATTCAACAAGCTAAAAGTAATTTGCCCTTTTTTAAATATGATATTGCTTATGAGCTTGTTATTATCTTCAAACTGCCGAATTTATTGCACAAAAAATTATTCAATAATCTCAAGAAGGCCATATAATTATATTTACTCAAGTTGACATCGAGGGTAATCAGTTGCAGACCTTTTGGCTGAAGCAGGAACTAGTGATGCCTCTGTGCCAGCAGAAACTCTTAGTTACAGTAAAAGCTCCTTATTCGCGCTTCCTTCATTCGCGTTTTCGCTATTCGTGGATTAAAAAAATGCGACCCAATTCCTATATCCGCGGCTAGAAATTTCTTTATTCGCGGATCTAATAAGTACATACATAATAATAAAAGGATTCCAATAGGTATCCAATCCAATATCCTTTGTAAATGCCGTCAAATGGACTAATAAAAGAAGTAAAATAGATATTATTACAACTTAGCCTAAAGTATATTGTTAAATGCAAACTGCAAACATAGCCGAAATCGCGAATGGAATAGGACGAGATGGGTTCGAACAGATAGAATCAAGTGACATTAAGGAATTGCTTGAATCGTAAGATGAAGATCAGACTGAAACCGGCTTGGAAGAAATGTTAAATTCACAACTCATTGAAGAAGAGGCTTGCTTCAACAAGCACTGGAAACGTGACATTTAATTTGAAAAATCTTAGAGAAGGTTTAAGAATGGCAAATAAGATTTGCGATTTCTTTATGAACATTGATCCGTCTATGGAACGAAGTTTTATTTTTAAGTGTCAAATTGCTAATACGACCGCTGAGTATCAGTCTGAATGGAATGAGCTTTTAAAAACTACCAAACAAGAGAAAAGGACAAAATTCTTCAAACCATTTCCTAAGTCTTAAAACAATTAATCAAAATATTCAAAAACTTCAATTAAATTTATATATATATATATATATATATATATATATATATATATATATATATTATTTTATTTTGTCACTTAGGAAGGTATTCCCTATAATCCCATATAAATTACCATTCCGTATTCACGGTTTCTGTATTCGTGGCATATTTATGGAACATTATACCCCACGAATAAAGAGCTTTTACTGTATGTGTAAAATTTCTTTTATTCTGCAAGAAAAAAGAAATTTACCTTTTTTAATATGATAATGCTTATGAGCTTGTTATTATCTTCAAAGTGACGAATTCATTGCACAAAAGTTATTCAATAATCTCAACAGGGCAATTAAATTATATTTACTCATGTTTTCATCGAGTGGAATTAGTTTCAGATATTCTGCTGAAGCAGGAACTAGTAATGACTTTGTGCCTACTGAAACTGTTAGCTATAAGGAAAAGTTCTTTGATTCAGCAAGCAGAAACTAATTTAACCTTTTAAGTATGATAATGCTTTTGAGCGTGTTATTATCTTCAAACTGTCAAATTCGTGGCCAAAAAAATTCAATTATTCAGTTATGTCAACAGAGCAATTTAATTACATTTATTCATTTTGGCATCGAGGATAATGAGTTATGGACACTTTGGCTGAAGAATTAACTAATGATGTAACTAATTTTAGTAAGATAATGCTTATGAGTTTGTTATTATCTTCAAACTGCAAAATTTATTCAGTAATCTCAACAGATCAATTTAAATATATTTACACATGTTGGTATCGATGGTAATGAGTTGCGGACATTTTAACTGAAGCAGGAACTATTGTTGACTTTGTGCTTGCTGAAACTCTTAGATATATGGAAAAAAATTTAATTCTGCAAGCAGAAAGAAATTTGCCCTTTTTAGTATGATAGTGCTTATGAGCTTGTTATTATCTTCAAGCTGCAAAATTTATTCAACAATCTCAATAGGGCAATTTAATTATATTGATGTATGTTGGAATTGATGGCAATGAGTTTGGCTGAAGCAGGAACTAGTGCTGACTTTGTGCCAACTGAAACTCTTACCTAAATGAGCATTTTTTCATGAACTAAAAGTTGGCCTGTTCCATCAGTACATCACTGGTATAAAAGTAGTCGTTCAGAGGGCACATTAACTTTTGATTGTTGTAGATTAAATCAGACCACTTTTACTCGTTTTCTCAGTGGGCAATCTTAGAACTATCAAATATTGCGAGTGTTCTAAACGCTTTAAAAGTCAACCCCAAATATTTTACGGAAATATTTTACTTTACCTGATCACAATCTTATTTGTCTGAGACGCTCCAGTGTAGAATCTTATTGGAAATCCATTATTAGTATTGGACTTTTTAAGCGCTCACAATTTCATAGACTTAATATAGTTCTGCTGTTCTTCAGGATGTGCAACAACAATTATAAGTCCTAATTTAAGGGAAAAAAAACAAGGCTATTTTAGAACGGTCGTTGTAATTTTGGACCGTAAGATATCGAAGACACTTTAGATGGTACCTGAGGAAAAATTTTTACTTCTCAGCAAATCGAGAGCATTTGGTCCCTTTAGAATCAACGTGCAATAGGCCGGATCAAAAGGTCAAATTTGTCATGTATTTACGTCTTAGGAAAATAAGGCTTCTCTAAAAATAAGTTTCACAAAATTTTAATATTATATTTAATTGAAAATTAATCGAAGTTTTAAACGTTTCCTTCATTTTCACTTTAATTGAAATTTTTCAATTTTCTTCATTTTCAATCGAAAATTAATCATTGAAGTTTTAAATATTTCCTTCATTTTCATTTTAATTGAAATTTTTCAATTTCCTTCATTTTCAATTCAAAATTAGTCATTTAAGTTTTAAATATTTCCTTCATTTTCCTTTTAATTGAATTTTTCAATTTCCTTCATTTTCTATTGAAAATTAATCATTGAAGTTTTAAATATTTCCTCCATTTTCATTTTAATTGAAATTTTTCAATTTCCTTCATTTTCAATTGGAAATTAACCATTGAAGTTTTAAATATTTCCTTCATTTACATTTCAGTGATTTCCTACTAATTTTAATAGATTTTTAAAAGCATCTTTAAAGTGTATCTTATAAACAAATTTCATTTACTTAGTTTAATACATTATTTTATTAACTGTATTTAAATACATGATCATTGGAAATAATTCTAACTATATTTTTGAGTGCACATTATCTTTTATATATTACTATGAGTAAATTTCTAAAAAATTCATAAAGATAAACTATTTAAGGCTAAACATTATCCTATTTATATAATGGCAAGATTATCCTAATTACATATATTGAAGGCACGAGGCTTAAATAATATTTATTTTTTAATGAATATTTCTGATTTTATATTAATAATTAAAGATGCCTAAGTCAATTGAACCATAAGAGAACATGACCTTAAACCAGCTAATCCAACCCCATCCGAAGGCATGCAAAAAAATCTAAATGACAGGACAGCCCCAAGAGTAATACTAGAGGGAGCTATTGTTGAATCCTAAAGGCTATCACAGGCCATGGTACAACCCTTCTCTTGAGAAGTACGTTCCATCATCCTTTCCATTGAAGGATACGACTGAAATCTTTTTTTGTATCCACGCGATCTTTTTGTATCCAACCACCACACCGAATGCTTCTCATCCTCAATTAGTAGATGCCCCCCTATTGGAAGAGAACTATATAAGAAAAATTAGTTTTCGCTCGACATGTTGTTTTGGAACGATAAGAAAAAAACTGGAGAATGATAACTAAAATTTTATTTACATGGATTAATTAATATAATTTTCTATATTTTAATTTCTTATAACACTTGCATACCATACTTCTAACGGGATATTAGAAATTTTCTAAAAAACATGGTTAAATTTAATAGGGAGAGTGCATTGAACTATAAAAAATATTATATGACATTTTAAAAAAAATTTTAAATTTATTTTTTTAAATTTTATTTATTTATTTATTTTTAATTTTATTTATTTACTTATTTTTTAAAATTTTATTTATTTACTTATTTTTTTAAATTTTATTTATTTATTTAATTTTTTTTTGTAAAAGTTGAGATTTTTTAAAAATATTTTTAATCCTGAATACTCTTTGTCTAAAATAATAATTTTGATCTTCGGAATAATTTGTTAACATTAAATGACTTTTAAAGAGGTTAGAATTTTAAACGATTCATTCAAAATGTATTTATAGTATTTGATATTATTAATAACGTATTTTTTTCGCCAATAGATCCCATTAATATTTTTCCTTTGACCTAAATTTCTTTTTAAAAATCCTTAACCAATGTATAAACATTTTCTAAAATGGCTTCAAATCTCAATGTCATTAATGGTTTAGTAACGTAAAATTTGAAAGTAATAAAAAATTCGGATTTTATTTTCGGAAATGTCTAACAAAAATGAAAATTGGAATAGTTTTAACTTTTAAATAAGCAATTTGACACTGCAGAATATTTATTTGAAACTGAAAAATGAATTTAATTCGAATTTTTATTTCTTCTTCTTTGTGTATATTCAATAAGAAATACAATTTTCAATACCATATATGATTTAAAAATTGCTCATGTAAAAAGATAGTTTGAAATTCGAATTGCATTCATCTGAAAGTAAATAATGGTAATTTATATATTTTAATTTTTTTTCATGAATCAAAGATCCTTCAATTATGAAGTATAAAAATCAAATTAAATTCCTGATTCAATTTATTTCTTATACAATTAAACCAAATAAATAATAAAAGTTTAATAAATTATATATATTTTTAAAAGCTTAAAATAAAATATAATCGACAATATTAATCGACGATAAATAAAGATATGAAAAGGAAAAAGCCAATTCATATTCATTCAATAATTCTATTTAAAACTTCTGCTTTCTTTTACAATTGAAAAATATTAATATATTTAAAAAAGATTTCGTATAAAACTTATGAATAGGATTTCAAAATCTTCATCTAGTACTCTATGAAAAAAATGTAAGTTACGAAAATTTTCCTAAAATTAAATAGAAGTTTTTCATAGAAAATTTTAAAACTCTTCTCTTATTATAAAGTAGCTTCAAGGAAAATCCTTTATATAAAATAAAACCGATTAGAATGCAGAACTAGAATTCTTTGGAATATTCGTTATAATAATAAAAATAATCTCGAAGAGGGCAAAATTTACTTAGATATAACATGTGTCGTAAAAATATCTCAAATCTTTCTTAAAATATGTGTTTTGATTTTCATAAAGTGTTTAAACTGTTTTAGATCAGAGCCATTCAGAGAAAATTTTATGAATAAAGTGATTTTTGTTTCCTAGGATTAAAAAATTTATTACCACGAAACGTAAGAGAATTGCAGAAAGATAAATTAAATTTCATTTTTAAAATTAGATTTTGAAATTTATTTTGAGTTTACACTATTTTTATGTAAAATTTATAAGCTGAGAACTCCATTTAAAATTTAAAATAAAATATTTTCAACTATAGAAGCTTACGTTTGGTTTTAATTTATAGCTATTTCAATTATTGAATTTTTGATTCTAAAATAGCTTTAGAAAACTTCGATTGGTTCTTCTAAGCTTTTTGTGTCATAAATTTTATAACGTAAATTTTCTAATACATTTTAAAAATCTTAATCCCAATATAATCTTTATTATCAGCTATGCATTTTAGAATAAGTCGCATAACTTGAGTTTCACCTGCGATTTTGCAAATTTCTGAAATGATATATCATGAAGTACAAATGTACTTTTTTTGGCAATTCTGTGAAAAACGCGTCACTTTTTGAAATGATTTATGATGAAGAAAAACGGGTTTTTTTTCTCTTGGCACATCGAAGAACGACTTGAGAGATGATAAGTGGCTTAAGCTTTTCACAAACCGTTTCCGTAAACGAAAAGAAGTAAAGATAAAATTGTGTGCTTATTTAATTAGGATCATCAATGGAGTTACAGATCGTTGAAGAGTCTAAGAAGGCTTAAAATCAAAAAGATATACGATCTAATGCTTCTTCTTTTGACAAATTGTTTCTAGTAAATGGCCAGTAAGATCTTTCTTCTGCCTATGGAAAAAAAAATTGTGAAATAGAAGAAATATCCTGGGACTAGCAAATTAGGTTTCACTAATAAACTATCCCTCACTGCTTTTCTGAGATTGCTAATTTTGATGAGATCAAAAAAATCAAAAAGATATACGATCTAATTCTTCTTTTGAGAAATTGTTTCTAGTAAATGGACAGTAAGATCTTTTCTTCTGCCTATAGACTAGTATGCCTGAGACTATCAAATTAGGTTTCATTATCAAACTATCCATCACAGCTTTTCTAAGATTGCTAATTGTGATTTTATAAAAAAAATCAAAAAGATAAACGATATAATGCTTCTTATTTTGACAAATGGTTTCCAGTAAATGGCCAGTAAGATCTTTCTTCTGCCTATAGAAAAAAATGTCAAATAGGAGAAGTATCCTGGGGCTAGCAAATTAGGTTTCACTAATAAACGATCCATCACAGCTTTTCTATGGTTGCTAATTTTTATTAGATGCTTTGATGACTAGAGCGATGATAAGTGGTTTAAGCTTTTCACAAACCATTTTCATAAACGAGTAAAGATAAAATTGTGTGCTTATTTAATTAGGATCATCAAGGGAACGACAGATCGTTGAGGAGTCTAAAAAGGCTTAAAATCAAAAAGATATACGATCTAATGATTCTTCTTTTGACAAATTGTTTTTAGTAAATGGCCAGTAAGATCTTTCTTCTGCCTATGGAAAAAAAAACTGTCAAATAGGAGAAGTATCCTGGGACTAGCAAATTAGGTTTCACTAATAAACGATCCATCACAGCCTTTCTATGATTGCCAATTTTGATTAGATGCTTTGACTTTTTAAAGCGATCATGGTACAATTAACTGCATTACTACTTACGGATTACTTTTTTATATACAATATTCTACGTTTATGAAAAATGATGGGAAGATAATAACTATTATATTAAATGACTGTGCAGATAATAATTGCTATGATGCTTTGCCAAAGTTCAATGAGCATATTTGGCAGACATGTGAATATATTATTCTAATTGTGCTATTACTAGATAATTTTTGACCGTAATAATTTGTCAGAGCTCAGTGAGCATGCTGGCCAGACAAACCTAGGGATATATTCTTCTAATTGCGCAATTACTAGATAATCTTTGTCCAGAATGATTTGCCAAAGCTCAGAGAACAAACTTGGCAGACAAACCTGTGAATATGTTCTTCCAATTGCACTATTACTACATAAGTTTTGTCTATAATGATTTGCCAGAGCTCAGTGGGCATACTTGGCAGACAAGCGTGCGAATGTATTCTTCTAATTGTCCTATTACTAGATTATTTTTATAATGCTTGGCCAGAGCTCAGTGAGCATGCTTGACAGACAAACCTGTAAACAGTTTCTTCTAATTGGGTCATTACTTGATAATTTTGACTATAATGATTTATATAATGTTTTGCATGAATTCAGTAAAGTGTGCTTGTCAGATAAGCCTTTGAATATATTCTTCTTATTGATCAATTGATAGATAATTCTTGTCTGTAATGATTTACCAGAGTTCATTGATTGTGCTTGGTAGACAAATATATGAGTATATTCCCATTGTTTTATTACTGGATAATTTTAGTTTACTTTACTTTTTCTTTTCACAATAAATGACAATGAAACTTTTTCCTTTATCGATAAATGGAATATATCCCCGAAAAAAAGCATTTTCAACTGCTAGAAATTTCGTTCAACGAAACTTCAAATCGTTAATCGTTCTCCAAGCGAAATAGATTTATGTATTGTCATTGATGGAAAGTAATATGCTTATACGGTACAAGCTCCTTATTCGCGCTTCCTTGATTCGCGTTTTCACTCTTCGTGGATTAAAAAAATGCGACCCAATTTCTGTATTCGCGGATCTAATAAGTACATACATAATAATAAAAGGATTCCAATAGGTATCCAACCCAAAATCCTTTGTAAATGCCATCAAATGGACTAAAAAAATAAAATAGATCTTATTACAACTTAGCCTAAAGTATGCTGTTAAATGCAAACTGCAAACATAGCCAAAATCGCGAAAGGAATAGGACGAGATGGGTTTGAAAAGGTAGAATCAAGTGACATTCAATAATTGCTTGAATCGCAAGATGTAGATCTGACTGAAACCGACTTCGAGGATATGTTAAATTCACAGCCCAGTGAAGAAGAGGCTTCAACAAGCACTAGAAACGGGACATTTACTTTGAAAAATCTTAGTGAAGGTTTAAGACTGGCAAATGAGCTTTGCGATTTCTTTATGAGCATTGATCCGTCTATGGAACGAAGTCTTATTTTTAAGAGGCAAATTGCTAATGCGACTGCTGCGTATCACTCTGAATTAAAGGAGCTTTTAAAAACTGCCAAGCAAGAGAAAATCACAAAATTCTTCAAACCATTGCCTAAGGCTTAAGATAATCAATCAAAATGTTCAAAAACTTCAATTAAATTGATTTTTTATAGATTTGGGTTTTTTATTTTGTCACCTAGGAACATATCCTCTATAATACCATATAAATCACCTTTTTGTGTTTACGGTTTCTGTATTCACGTCATATTTATGGAACATATACCCCGCGAATAAAGAGCTTTTATTGTACTCTCTATATTGACGATAAAAATGTAAAATTGTATTATTCTATATGATTTAAGTTCAAAATAAGAAAAATGAGAACCATGTAGACCTCATTATAAAAATGTTTTATAAGAGAAATACTTATCTTGAATATTATACCATAATTTTTTTAATATGTTCTATTTTTTATTGGTGTAGTTATCAGAAAACTATTTGTATCATTCAGCTTTTGGCAAACCAGTACATTTCTAGAACATCGCTTTTTTAACTATTTGATGCTTGGTTAATTTTTGTTTCATTATTGCCAACAACATTAAAAAGTGATAGAAGTAGAGAGTTTTCGGAAGTATTCTGTTAGTTAAAATTATTCTACTGAATGATAAATATTCTATTCCATAGACATTTTATAATTCCTTCTATATACTCCATATGCATTTTGATTATCCTGGCGCAAACAGCATAAACATATATTTTTGGTAAAATAAATAGCATAAACATGAATATTTGGTGCTTTCACAAAGTGTAGAATAGCGTCAAAAAGTTAATCGATGTTTACAACTTTTAGGAAGATAGGAAAACTAGATATAGAACTAGAGTGCATTGTGAAAATATGTTTTTCAAGTATTAATAATAGGAAAAAAAAATTTGTGTGAATGATTTGTTTCATTTGAAAGAAGATATTTTTAGTACAGTAAAACCTATTTTTGCGCGGTGGATAGTGACCGCATAAAAGAAATCGTACAAAAAAAATATTCGGAAAGTTTATAAATTCTTACATATAATAAACAACGTTGTACAACATACTAGTTAACTTTTTTTTTTGTGCGGTGGATAGGGACCGCATAAAAGAAATCGTACAAAAAATATTCGGAAATTTTATAAATTCTTACATATAAAAAACAACGTTGTACGATATACTAGTTAAAAAAATTTTTTGTGCGGTAGATAGGGACCGTATGAAAAAAGTCGGACTTTGAAAATACATCAATTATTTATTAAATAAATGAGAGTATGCTTTCAATCAAATAAAATAATTAAATTAGACCTAAGAAAATTGTAAACATTTTTTAATTATTTATTGTATATATACATGGAGAAGTTTTCAAATTATACATTAAATATTTTGCTGCTACTTGAGGTAATCCAAAACGCACATCTTCTTGTGATGAATTGGTTGAAAATCGCTTTCGTCGCTTGTAGATAGGATTTCATTTTATTTGATTTTTGGTACCATAAAGTCAGTGATCAGTTTTTGTGATGACGGTCGACTGGTCAATTGCTTGTAAACGTCACGATAGTGAGACATGTATGATCTCAGCTCAGTATTTGTGACGACGGTCGACTGGTCAATTGCTTGTAAACGTCACGATAGTGAGACATGCATGATCTCAGCTCAGTATTTGTGACGACGGTCGACTGGTCAATTGCTTGTAAACGTCACGATAGTGAGACATGCATGATCTCAGCTCTTTTTAGATTTTTAAGCGTCTTTCCCACATTGGTATCTATTTTAGGAAAATGTGTTTCCAATTTTTTAGAAATCTGGATCCCTGCATATATTTTATCTGCTGTAACAGATTACGATTCTTCTTGTCCGTTTTTATAATTTATCAAACTATTGATAATGTCACTAATCTCTTCCAGGTCATTTTCACAGAAAGTATCAAGCCCTTCTCCGCCGATGTTATGTGCGAGCGCACTAATTTCAGTTTTAGCTTAGTTTAATTATATTAACATCCCGTTTAAAGCAACACGAGGGCTATTTGGGGACGGACCTCGTCATTTTGAACCACGGTCAGATGAAGAGGACGACACCTGAACTGGCACCCCCTCTCCACACCACGCCACACCAGCGGGAGAACATTTGGCCTGACAGATTTAACGTACAACAGACTCCCTCACACGAAGGTTCTTCGGTGGAATCGAGTCTCGAACCTGAAACCCTCCGGTTCCAAATCCGAGACCTTACCACCAGGCCACCATGGCCCCTAATATTTATTAAGTAAACTCCTTGAATAAAAAATAATGCTGATTTATTCAGCTGTTAAATTTACTTCCAAATAAATCAGTCATACATCCAGTGTTTTTTTTTATCTATTAAAGCTTATAATAAGCATGAAATCAAATTCTGATTCCATAATACTACTAATCACTGAATGTATTTCCCTGCTATGCAATGTATTCTTCATGTTAGATGCTATGCATGCATAAAATGATAATGAAAGACGTTTAACGTATTGGAATTCTGTTGTTGTTTACGATGGTATATGCCATTGACAAGCCCACTGATCGCTGTTAGCGATTTTAAGTCGAAATTAACGTCCCTTCTTTTTCAGCAGCACCAACTAGGGCCAAGAGTACGACTTGGCTATTTAATGCATCACATTCGCTTGCAAGACTCCTTTTTACAGGGGGACAGAGGGACACACTATTCACAGATGTAACCCAAAATAACACCCATGCCCGAACTGGGACACGATCCCGGGACCACGGGGAAGACACGCCACCCCCCCCTAAGCCAGGATAATGACATTGGAGGGTCGCGATGGCCTGGTGGTAAGGTCTCAATTTCGGAACCGAAGGGTTTCAGGTTCGAGACTTGATTCCACCGAAGATGCGTCGTGTGAGGGGGACTCTTGCACGTTAAATCTGTTGGGCGAAACGTCCTCCGCTGGTGTGACGTGGTGTGTGGAGGGGGTGCCAATTCAGGTGTCGTCCTCGTCATCTGACAGTGGTTCAAAATGACGAGGTCCGTCCCAAAATAGACCTCATGTTGCTTCAAAACAGGACGTTAATATAACTAAACTAAACAAAAACTAAAACCGGCATTAGAACTTCAATAATCATAAATAATTTTCACAGTAAACTAATTGGTCTGTCATAGAAATTCGTTCTCCCATATGTCTAAAAAGTTTAGTTATATTAACGTTCCGTTTAAAGCAGCACGAGGGTTATTTTGGGACGGACCTCGTCATTTTGAACCATGGTCAGATGACGAGGACGACACCTGAAGTAGCACCCCCCTCTCCACGCCACACCAGCGGGAGGACATTTTGCCTGACAGATTTAACGTGCAACAGACCCCCTCATACGACGGATCTTTGGTGGAATCCAGTCTCGAACCTGAAACCCTCCGGTTCCGAAGCCGAGACCTTACCACCGAGCCACCGCGGCCCTATGTCTAAAATAGGGGAAAAAGGAAGTAAAAGCATTTCGATTTTCTTTTCATAATCCCTTTTAATCTTCCAACTGAATTCTAATTGAATTAGAATTTTAATTTAGCATTCAATTTTATTCTAAAATAAAATGTCATTTTATGTTAAAAATAAAGAAAGAGACACAAGAAATGCATTTTGTATCTGAATGGAACACATTTTTTTTTTCAAATATCTAGGGTTACTGTTTCATGTATCGTGGCTGCGCTATTACAGAAGATAAATACCCCTACA
The DNA here is from genome assembly GCA_026543055.1 of Argiope trifasciata. NCBI lineage: Eukaryota > Metazoa > Arthropoda > Arachnida > Araneae > Araneidae > Argiope > Argiope trifasciata. The sequence continues at coordinate 380,153 of JAPMOQ010023660.1, forward strand.
ATAAATGCAAAACTGAATTCTAAAAGAATATGTTTCATCTTTCAAAGAAAATCTATTTTCATATGTTTGCTTTTGAGGTATTCCAAGCACTCTGGTTTTTTTTTAATCTTTCGAATATGCTCAAGAATTTCAGTGTCACAAGGAGGTTTCACAGCAGTGCCCATTAAATTGTTATGGAATATTCTTAAAAACACTTCCACTATTTTATCATTCACATACTTAAGGTATCCGACTACGTTAAAACACTGATATTCGACCACATTGGCGATTTTTTTTAAAGTGTTATTTCTTGTCATTCAGATTTTTCTCTTTCCAAAACAGTTTGTTTTTTCTTAGAAAAAGAAGGTCTAACCTATTATCCTGAGGAATTTTAAGGTATCCGACTAGGTTCGAAGGAAACATTTTAATAAATTGGATTTTTTTAGAAATTATTTATGTTTTTAAGGTGTATTGTCAATAATAAATAATACAAACACTAAACAATTATTTAGAAATGCAATATATTTTCATAAATAGGAAAACTTATAGCAAATTTTAATGACATTTAATGAAAACGGTTAACACTTTACACAAAATGGTAATGCTGCAAACCTATTTTTCTTTGCACTCAAGTTATAGAATGTAATGATGAATGAAATGAACCTAAATATAAGAAAAAGTTTGTGATGCTGAGAAGTTATGGGTAAAAATATAAAGATATATATGTATTTTTTTCATAAATTCACAACTTAATATTTCTACAAACACGTATAAATGAAAAAGTATTTCACCAACACTAAAACTTTTGGTTCGTTTCATTACCCGTATTATTTAAAACACGCGCTGAAATTTTTATGTGAAAAACTCTATTATTTTTTGAGTTATCATTATGAAAATGAAAGCTTTTTGAAAATAGAAGTTAAAAACAAATTTAAGTTGAAAAATAGGTGACCCTAGGTGATATTTCTGGCTTTTCTTTCCTTAGAAAATATAAACTGTTTTGGGAAGATAGAAGTCTGAACAACAAGAAATAATAAGAATTTTTTTAAAAACGCCAATTTGGTCACAATCAGTGTTTTTTAACGTAGTCGGATGCCTAAAGCAAAATATATTTTTCAGCTGAAATTTGTCTTTCACTTCAATTTTAATCTTCATAAAACTTATCCACCATTAACATGATATCCCAAAAGCTAATAGAGGTATTTAAACAAAAATTTCACCGTGTGTTTTAAATAATATATTCAATGAAATGAACTAAAAGTTCTATTGTTGGTGAAACACTTTTTATTTATAGGAGTTTTTAGAAAAATTAAGTTGCTAATATATGGAAAAATTGCATATATATGTATATTTTTACCCGTCACTTCTTTGCATCTCAAATTGTTTCTTAGATTTTGGTTCGTTTCATTCATCATTATATTCTACAACTTGTGGGCAAAGATAAATAAGATTGTTGCACTACCATTTTGTGCAGAATGTTAAACGTTTTGGTTAAATTTAACTAAAATTTACCACAAATTTTACTATTTCTCAAAATATATTATATTCTCAAATAATGTTTTTTGTATTTATTGTGTTTATAATTGAACGATATATCTAAAATCAAAAATAGTTTTTTAAATATCCAATTTTTAGAAATTTTTCCTTCGAACGTAGTCGGTTACCTTAAAATAGTGCGGAACATTTTCCAACTAACCGCCTTTGGCGACCAGCTGGTTCACCAGGAGTAATGCATTCTAAAATTTTCAATTAAATACTTATGTGCCTTGCTCTCTTTATAACTTCTCAACCAAATGTATTTAAATTTCGACAGTCAATTAATTCATATTATTACAGAAGCCTTACGATTATTTTTTAATTACATTATATATCTGTTTTGTCCGAAATATACTGTTGAAAAACATGGTGAAAAATATTTCTTTACAAATTCGTTAAAAATAGAAGCTTAACTCATACATTA
>JAPMOQ010023660.1:388618-408118 GCA_026543055.1 Argiope trifasciata
ATAATCATCATCTATAATATAGTATAGTATTATAATCACCATCTATATTACAGTATAGTATTATAATCACCATCAAGATTATAGTATAATATTATAATCACCATCAAGATTATAGTATAGTATTATAATCACCATCTATATTACAGTATATTATTTTAATCACCATCTATACTATAGTATAGTGTTATAATCACCATCTATATTATAGTATAGTATTATAATCACCATTCATATTATAGTATAGTATTATCATTAATGTAAAGTAGGTATGTGGTTAGTATATAAAAATGCAAAAATGCAAAAAAAAAAAATGGAATTGTGATTCATTGAATTAAATAATCAAAGCCTTTTAGTCTTTTTAATAAAGCTTAATATCTGTTTTAGTTTTTAATTTATGTTCATTAAGGTATCCGACTACGTTAAAAACACTGGTTATCGGCCACATTGGCGAATTATTATTGTTATTTCTTGTTGTTCAGACTTCCGTTTCCTAGAAAAAATAAACTGTTTTGGAAAGAGGAAAGTCTAAACTGTAAGAAGTAACAATATTTACGAATCAATTCACCAATGTGGTCCATAACCAGTGTTTTTAACGTAGTCGGATACCTTAATGGCCCGTTTTCCAGTACGATTGATTTTGTAGGATATGAAACACTTTATAATGACTGGTTCCAATTATTAGAAATTTATTAATTATCTATTCCGTTGTTTCATTTTACTTTCCCTTCTCCGTTTCGCAGACATAATCCAATGCAACCCCCTTTTCAGCGATGCTGTAAAATTAATCGATTGGCAACGAGAACGGAGAATCGTGGTCACGAACGAACTGTTTAAACACGCTGCTGTAACGTTATTACAGCAAAAATTATTCGCCGAATGCAATTGAGAACGAACCGAAACAAATATTTGTGATAACCAAATTATTTGATGAAATCTTCTCTGCCTTCAGGGAATTTCATCGATGAGCACATAAATTAGAAGAAGAAACAACTGACGGATTAAAACTTAGTAAACAGAAGGTTAGATAACGGAACGCTTAAGTCCTCAAGACATATCTTCTACACGATATGGATGATGAGAAACAAACCTAAACTCAAGATGACTCAAACTGATGCTAAACAACCCTTATATGTATCAGTTTCTGCATTTTTTTTTCAAGATATAACTACATAAGGAAATCTCAAATTATCCAAACTGTTACCTAATTCATCTGCTTTTATTTTATTTTAACCTTCCCTGTGGGCGCGGCCGTCATACCAACATGAAAGGTCGCGCGTATTTTATACATACGCTATAGTAAAATGTAAATTTTCAAAAGCGTAACTTTTAAAATTATATTGTAAATAGCTTAGGATTAATACTTATAATTACTTTAAACATTTTTTACTTAAAAAGAAGCAGAAACAGAATAAACATTGATTGCAATAACAATATAAAACGACCACTGGTTAACTGAATTGATTTGAAAATAATATAAATGAAATTGCTGATATTTTGACAGGATAGTTTGCATATCAAATATAGAAGTGCAAAAAATAATACAGAATGTATGTATAAAAAGGAAAAGCAATTGTCATTTAGATATGAAAGGGAAGATAATAGTTTCCTTGTTATTTCATTGCAGCGTTGCAATTTGAGTAAATGTGTTTAGTGAGTTCCAAACATATAAATTTCTGTCAAATCCCGCAGCCGAACCACGTGATTCCAGTCAACTTTTCTTTTCGGCCGGGTTTTTTTCTCTGACGTCGCATCTTCCACTCCTTCAATACCTAATTCGGCATTTCTCTTTAGCACTTCAATTTTAGCTTACTTTTTAGAGACGTGTTTGCTTTTTTACAACATTTTCTTTCGTAAGTGCATTTGCTAGCTGTCGCCAGTATAAAACAACACGGATTTATTTGTAAAATCGAAGAAAATCAGATGTGACAAAAACTTACATGAACGATCGCGCGTATCTCTAAAATAAAAATATCTGATCGTCAGAGATCTATTAAAGCCAAAAACTTACGACGACAATTGAAAGTAGGTTAAAGGGAGGGGGGACAATATCCAGGAACAGGCTTTCCCAGTGTCACCAGATCTAAAGATATAAAACGAAATTTATCTCTGGTGTATCTCTCACATACGCTCACCCGCTGGAAGGTTAAGCTAGATCTAATAAATGGTAGATTAAGACTGGTAAGCATATGCTACTTAATGAAGTTCATGATCATTGAACTTCAATACACCTAGCAAGCTTTGATATATTTCAATTTTTTGATCATCTTTGAAATTTGAAAGGTATATTGAAAGCTCCAATTAAAATTGTTTCGAATTTGAGGATATTCAAATATAATTGGCAGTTGCATTTAAAATTTTGCAGTATCAATGAACTTTGCATTCCTATTAGAAACAAAGTAGTCAAGTTGGTGGCATACATCAAACGTGACTCACTGATTTTCGAATCCATTGCGCATACACATCTGGAAGATGCTTAAGATAATGTGTAATTAAACTCGCATGACATATTCTGTTATGTTTTTCATGTAATCGCGATCATATATGAATGAAATATATTAACCAAACTTAATGACACATATACTCTAACTTGTCAATAATATGAACTACAGTTCTTAGATATGACACATTGTACATCATCTTACACTTCCACGAACATGGATTGGAGTATGAATGAACTTCACATTCCTATTACAAGCAAAGAAGTCAACTTAAGTTGGTGGTATACATCAAACGTGACTCACTGATTTTCGAATCCTTTGCTCATACATAGCTGGAAGATGTTTAAGATAAGTAAACTCGAATGACATATTCTGTTATGTTTTCCATGTAATCACGATCATATAGGAATCAAATCTATTAACCAAACTTAATGACACATATACTCTATCATGTCAATAATATGGACTACAGTTCTTAGATGTGACAAATTGTACATCATCTTACACGTCCTTAAATATGGATTGCAGTATGAATGAACTTCGCATTCCTATTACAAGTAAAGTAGACAACTTAAGTTCATGGCATACATCAGACGTGACTCACTGATTTTCGAATCCATTGTGCATTCACAGCAGGAAGATGCTTAAAATAACGTGTAACTAGAGTCGCATGATATATTTAATTATGCTTTTCATGTGATCGCGGTCAAATATGAATCTAATTTATTAACCACATGTAATGACATATTCACTCTAACATGCCAATAATGCGAACTACAGTTCTTAGATATGTCTAATTTTACATCATCTTACACTACCTCACACATGTATTGGTTTAATTATATTAGCTTCCCGTTTTTTAAGCAACACGAGGGTTATTTTTGGACGGACCTCGTCATTTTGAACCACGGTCAGATGACGAGGACGACACCTGAACTGGCACCTCCCTCTCCACACTACGCCATACCAAAGGGAGGATGTTTGGCCTGACAGATTTAACGTGCAAGAGACCCCCTTCACACGATGGTTCTTCGGTGGAATCGGGTCTCGAACCTGAAACCCTCCGGTTCCGAAGCTGAGACCTTACCACCAGGCCACCAAACATGTATTAAAGTTATGTCTTTAAGGTATCCAAATATTTTCAAAATAAAAATTTTGAAAAATTGAATTTTTTTATAAACTACACTGATGGAAAAAAAATCCCATCACTAGGAAGGAGCTGTGCTAGATAAACGAAATTTGGTAGGCGTATTTATACATCTGAAAGAATGACGTCGATTCGATTCAAAATTCGAGCTACGCGCGTAAGTGTGGCACTAGTAGTGACACTATGAACATGCCACTGAGGTTTGCTTTAAATAAGCGCTGTAAGGTTCGTGATCGTTATTTACAGTTCAAATTTGACGTAGTGGGTTAATATTAGTCAAGGACGCCTCTGAGAAGACGAAGAAGCCTTATCAACAGCTCACTGAGTTTGAACCAGGTCGTGTTGTAGGGCTACGAGAAGGTGGATTTTCTTTCCGCGATATTGCTGAAAGACTTGGCAGGAACGTATCCACTGAGCATGAGTATTGGCGGCATTGGTCAAGGGAAGGTACTGCCTCAAGAAAGCCAGGTTCCGGGCGGCCACGTGGTACTACTGAGAGGGAAGACCGTCGTATTCGGCGTATGGCTGTGACTAATCGTACAGCGTCTGCAGCTGAAATTCGAGCTGCAGTTGGCACCACAGTGACACAACAAACTGTTACAAATATGTTACTTCAAGGACAGCTCCGAGCCAGACGCCCTGTACAGTGCATTCCACTGACTCCAAACCACTGCCGTTTGCGATGTGAGTGGTGTCAAGCTAAAGCTCATTGGAGGACGGAGTGGAGATCTGTTGTGTTTTCTGATGAAAGCTGGTTCTGCCTTGGTCGCAGTAATAGCTGTTTGTTGGTTAGAAGGAGGCCAGGTGAACGCCTGCTAGCGACCTGTCTGCGACATAAACACACAGGGCCTACTCCTAGAGTTATGGTTTGGGGAGCAATTTCGAATGACAGCAGGAGCACTCTAGTGGTTATCCCACGCACCCTGACTGCAAATTTGTACATCAGTCTAATGATACAACCTGTTATGCTGCCATTCCTGAAAAGCATTCAAGGGGGTGTTTTTTAACAGGATAACGCTCACCCTCATTCCGCTGTTGTAACCCAACATGCTCTACAGAGTGTCGACATGTTGCTTTGGCCTGCTAGATCACCAGATCTTTCTCCAATCGAGCACGTATGGGACAGCATTGGATGACAACTCCAGTGTCATCTACAACCAACATTAACCGTCCCTGCATTGACCGCCCAAGTGCAACTGGCTATGAACTCCATCCCACAAATGATATCCGATACCTGTACGACACAATGCATGCACGTTTGCATGCTTGCGTTCAAAATTCTGGCGGTTACACCGGTTATTAATGCACCTACATTTCACATTTGAAATGGCTCTTCTCGCCAATGGCTCTACCTGTGATCTTGAAACTTTAATCAATTAAATATGTTACCTAAACAAATGTATCCCTAGAATTTCATTACTGTACAATAATTTTTTCTTGGTGTTGAGATTTTTTTTTCCATCAGTGTATTTATGATTTTTTAGATGCATTGCCAATAATAAAAACTCTAAATGCAGGAACAATTATTTGAAAATATAATATATTTTGAGAAAAATGGGAAAATGTGTCGTAAATTTTAGTGAAATTGAACCAAAGCGGTTTACACTCTACACAAAATTGTAATGCAGCAATCCTATTTTTCTTTGTACACAAGTTATAGTATGTAATGATGAATAAAATGAGTCAAAATCAAGGAAAAAGTTTGAGATTGAAAGAAGTTATAGGGAAAATATACACATATATGCATTTTTTTCATAAATTCACAACTTATTATTTCTACAAACACGTATAAATGAAAAAATATTTCACCAACACTAAAATTTTTGGTTCATTTCATTGCCCATATTATTTAAAACACACTCTGAAATTTTTATGCAAAATCCTCTTTTAATTTTTGAGTTATCATGTTAACGGAGAAGAATTTTTATGAAAATGAAAGCTTTGAGAAAAATGAAGCTAAAGACAAATATTAGAGGACAAAGCTTTGATTCTGGATGAAAGGTCAGGCTGTTCTTTTCTTAGAAAAGATAAACTGTTTTGATAAGAGAAATGTCTGAACTACAAGAAATAATAAGAATTTTTAAATTTTCGCCAATGTAATCTAAAATCAGTCTTTTTAACGTAGTCGGATACCATAATGTACATCATATAAACATGAACTCATGCCTTCTCAGATGCTGATTTCTTCCCTGCATTAAATATAAATCTTTAATCAATTACAAAAATTGAAAATAATACCACATTATAATTACCTACTATATTTTTAATGCATGTATATTTGTTCTTATTTCAGATTTTTTTACTGTTATTTACGGTTAAATATATTTGAATTTCCATATTAACGTACGTTTTAAGAATGAATATATGTCCTTTCATTGGGTCAGTCTGAACATTTTAACTTTTATTCTTACAGAAACAAGACTTTTTGCAGATATTTTGAAAACAGACTTTAAAATTCTGATTTTCCAAACAGCATTTAACTCTTCAAATAAATGTTTTTAAAAATATAAATAAATTGTATTATAGGAAAGAAAATAATTAAATTGATTTTGAACCAAATAACAGAATTTCACCAAACTCAGTTTTACGGAATATATTGTACTTTTACGTTGAACACAGAAGTTTTTAAAAAATGCATTGATTTAGGACCAAATAATAAAATTCCGCCAAACTCAGTTTTACAGGATCTACTTTTACGTTGAACACAGAATTAAAAACAAAATTACTACTAATAATTTTTCAATTTTTTATAGTTTTTACGGAATCTATTGCTATTTTACGTTGAACACAATTTTTTTAAAAATGCATCGATTTAGGACCAAATAATAAAATTCCGCCAAACTCAGTTTTACAGAATCTACTTTTACGCTGAACACAGAATTAAAAATAAAATTACTACTAATAATTTTTTATAATTTTTACGGAATCTGTTGCACTTTTACGTGGAACACAGAAGTTTTTAAAAAATGCATTGATTTAGGATCAAATAATAAAATTTCGCCAAACTCAGTTTTACAGAATCCACTTGTATATTGAACACAGAATTAAAAGCAAAATTACTACTAATAATTTTTCAATTTTTAATAATATTTTTGGAATCTATTGTACTTTTACGTTGAACACAGAATTTTTTTTTAAAAATGCATTAATTTAGGACTAAATTATAAAATTTCACCAAACTCAGTTTTACAGAATCTACTTTTACATTGAACACACACAAAAAAAGATACTACTAATAATTTTTCAATTTTTCATAATTTTTACGGAATCTATTGTACTTTTACGTTGAACACAGAATTTTTTTAATGCATTGATTAAGGACCAAATAATAAAATTTCTCCAAACTCAGCCTTACAGAATCTACTTTTACGTTGAACACAGAATTAAAAAAAAACATTACTAATCATAATTTTTCAAAGCATTGTTCTGCATATTTTCTAAATTTAATGCACAAATGCACAAACTAATAAACGGTTTTAATATTTCCATTCTTTTGAATTTCTATGACCTTCCTTTACCAATTAATTTCTCTTGGCTCACGGCAAAATAGAAAAGAAATATGAGATATTCGAATAGGAAAACATTAAGAAAAATAAATTTTTTTAAGGAGCTTTATGAAACAGAATACTTAATATTGTCGACTTCTTGTGATTTTTCTCAAATGCTTTATGATAAAGCACTTTCTTTTATAAGATTGTTTTGTTTCACTTCGATGCTTTTATTGTAATAAATTTCTAAAAATAAGATGAGATTATCTCTGATTCATGAACAATGGGAATTTTAGGTCTTCTCTTAGCCAGTAAAGTTCGAAAGTTTTATCTTTATTTATTGAAAATTTTATCTTTATTTTAGAAAATCTTCTTTTTTTGTGTGTGAGAAGTAGTTTCTTGAAGGTTGAATAATTTTCATACAAGCCGATCTGTTGACAATTAAATTGTATCATAATAAAAAAGAAGTGTTTTGAAGTGGAGAAAGTCAAAGTCTTGGATGTGGTTTGTTTAAAATTCTTTTCATGGTTTAAATTAAAGAATTGTTTCTAAAACTAAGACTTTCTCTGCGTAAATTCTTTATTTTCTCGAAAAGTTTGATTTAAAAAAGTATGCAGGATGATTAATATGTTCACACTGAAATATTTTTAGTCAAAAGATTGAATGCAAACGACATTTTTTCTACGGCATGAATCTATGACCTACTGTAAACCGACAATTCAGTCTGTGCTTTTCATTGATTCTATGTTCCTAAATGTTATCATGAGATTTTCACAATGTTCATGATATAGAGCTATTTACTAGCACGCCAAAAGTGAAGATTGACCTTGTCGCTTAATGTAGCAGGACATTCGTTAATTCATTGCATAAATTTTCATTAAGAAATCAAAAAGTATAACAATTTCGAATTAAACACGGTTTTAAAAATTGAAAAGTTGCCTTTGGTTTCTAGTCAGGACAAAAAAGCTTTACAATTTAAAAATAATTTTCCCCGTTTATGTTTTTGGAGAAGTTTGAATGATTTACAAACTATTATAAGCTTAGTTCAATAATTAAATGCTCCATTTCGTTTATGATTTTGATTTTGTCGAAAGGCAACATTTAATAATATTAAAATAACTACTACTAACCCTTTGTAGCCGATGCCACCACAGTGGTGGCATTCGGTGGCAAGTCGTCGTAAAAGCTGGTCTTGCCAATATGGCGGAAAAAGGTTATTTAAAATTGGAAAATTACAGAAATTGAAAATCTATGTTTTTTATGTATTATAAGCACTATTAAACACAATAAATCAGTTACAACGAATTCAGCGTTTTCTAATATCCATATTTTTGCTTTAAATAACTAAGAGAGTTTGCTTTAGTTATATTAACGTCCCGTTTAAAGCAACACGAGGGCTATTTTGGGGCGGACCTCGTCATTTTGAACCACGGTCAGATGAAAAGGACGACAACTGAACTGGCACCCCCCTCTCCACACCACACCAGCAGGAGTACGTTTGACCTGACAGATTTAACGTGCAATAGACTCCCTCACACGAAGGTTCTTCGGTGAAATCGAGTCTCGAACCTGAAACCATCCGGTTCCGAAGCCGAGACCTTACCACCAGGCCTCCGCGGCCCTCACTAAGCGAGAAATAACTCCTTAAAGCTAAATATGTTCCAAGTAGCTGGTATTTCCATCTGAGAAATTTGTCGATTGCGAAGGGTTAAGGATTAATTGAATTCTATTATTTCTAACCAATCCTATATTTGCATTTGCAAAATTTTCCAAGACAAGTTATAAAGGTTCATAAATGTATTATATGTTTCAGTTTATCAAAAAATTATATGCTGAAAATCTTAAAAAACTTCACACGGATCAATTGTTTTGAATTTTAGGCTATAGAATTTTTAAGCATAACGTTTCATTCTAATTGTTGAAAGAAGTTTTCGATACTTTGAAGTATTTTATTTATTTTTTAAGATATAAGCGTAATCTAAATCGCCGTTGTTAAAATATTTATCGTCTGTATTTGAGGAGCAGGCTATACAATATGTACGATTATTATCTTTAAAAAAAGCCTTCATAATACTATACATGAAAATCAAATATAGGAACTACCTTTAAAGAATTTGCTTTATTTGAATGAGTAAAAAAATAAAAAAAAAGAACCGATTTCATTTCTTTGAAATAATTGCCTAACGCATTTTCTATAAAAGTGAGTGAAGCTCATGACAACATAAAATTTCTCTTTCATTTCCAATGGTTCTGTTTCGTTTTGTTTGCATTTCATTATCTCTAATCTTTCTGCTCAGAATTTATATCCGAAGGAAATCTTTTATCTTGTTTGTCATTTCAAAGGACCGAATTACTTCGGTAGAAAGTATTGATAAGGTTACAAAAGAGGAAAATTAAATCAAGTATTACTAATCAAATTTTTAAATTTTTGTAACACAGGTGTCACAAAGAGTGTCATTTATTCTGAGAAACTCCCATACAGATTTTTTCTCCTTTTTTAAAATCAAAGAATTATATTATGCAATAGATATTAAGATGCACACTTGTTAAATACTGGAAATATTTCAAAAATCGTTGAAGATATGAAATAAAAAAAACGGTTATTGATGCGATAACACTTTGTATATTATAGTCATTATCATCATGAGGAATATATCCTTATATATCATTTATATTATATACGTGTTAAACAGGGTGGTCAAGAAATAACCGGAGATATTTGAGTCCTCTAATGCGTTATGTACAGGACGAAATATGACAAAATTTGGTCACCATACTCTTTAAAGAATGCGGTTTCGATGTGTAAAAAAAATTATTACCAATAATGCCGCTAGGAAAAATTTTAGCTCTGCGATCAAAAACTTCATTAACACGTTCACTGCCGCTACCCTCGCCTGATATCAGGACCATCTATCTAATTAGATGACCCCTTCTTTGCTATCTTTTAACTGTAGAAGAGAAGGTGTCATCTAATAACATAGATGGTTTGGTCCTAGAAAAGTACGCAATCTACGAGTTATTTTGTAGTTGGCAGTCAATGTGTTAAGAAATATGCATATATGGGTACTTTGTGACACGATATCGAGTATAAACGGAAGGATTACACGAATTCAAGTGCTTCTGCAAGAATTCGCCCATTGATGGTGCTGTCACTTCGTGAACGTGCCTTATTACCCAAATTGTTTTATTGGTTGGTTGGAAATGTAAGTTCTGTTCTTCTTGAATACCGGCAGTTAAAATAGTGAATAGAGGACCGATGACCATAACTAATTTACGAAGAATAGTTGAACGATTTGAAACAACAAGAATTCATGGCGAAGAACTCAGTCGATATGCTGTGAGCCACCTTGCAATCAATGGAACATCAAGTTGGTGGTTACCTTGAGCCAAATTTGTAAGTTTCTATAACCAACATTTTTCATAGGTATTTGATGTGCTGTTATTCATTTTTTCCATTGGCATAAAAATAAGGATTGCGTGAATTCAAGTTCTTATGCTAGAATTCCCCCATCGATGACGTTGTCACTACCTGAACGTACCTTATTATCCTAACTGTTTCATCGGTTGGTTGGAAATGTAAGTGCTATTTTTCTTGAATACCGGAGGTTAAATAATTGAGTAGAGGACCGATGACCATGACTAATTTACGAAGAATAGTTGAGCGATTTGAAAAAACAAGAATTCTTGGTGAGCAACTCTGCCGATATGCTGCGAGCCACAGTGCAATCATTCGAACATCAAGCTGATATTCACATTGAGCTAAGTTTGTAAGTTGCTATAATCAACGTTTTTCATTGGTATTTGGTGTGTTGTTATTTACTGTGTTGCTATTGGAGATAGGTAGAATCTAACTTATGTTTTCTTATGTATTTCTTTCCTTATATGTACCTTATGTTTCGTGACCAGATAACATGACCACACGACTAAAAGTGATCGCTCAATCTTGACGATATTATCTGGCTTATAAAGCCTCTACTACCTCTGGTGACATTTAACAATTCTACAAATCTTTTATCAATAAGTTTCAATATTACATATTCGGTAGTTGAAAGGATAAAGGATAGGTGGCAAAATTATCACCAGTTTATTAAACTGATGTTAATTGGTAAAATTATCATCAGTATGATTAGAAGAAAAACATATAAATTATTTCTGAAGAATATCTAGGCTTATAAATTAGATAGAAGTAAATTTAAGTAATTATGGGTCCACTTTATAATTTTTTGTAACATTAGCTAAATTACGTGTACATCCACTTGAAAAAGAATTTACATAGTCATGTGGATGTTGAGTTTTGATAAAATCTGCTATACTGAAATACTTTCCTATTTTACAAAGATCTATTTTTGAATGTAAGAAATGAATCAAAGCAACTTCTATGCACTCGTATATATTTCCCTTGGATGTATGAAAGCCCAAAAAGTCCACCAATGTTACCATTGCTGATGTAAAAAAGGACTATATCTAAAGACTATAAAAATGCATCAAAAAGGAAGCATTGAATAAACTTCATAATTCTAGTAGTTGCTATACAAAGTTTTTTCTTGTCATAAATGGTACACCGTGATTCTTATTTCAAGAGTGGAAGTGAGAAATGTTAAGAAAAAAATAATTTTATCGTGTACATTATTTGTTATTTCTAAATAAGAATATGTCGAAAGATAAGCAAAGATACGTTATTTATAAAGACATTTGAAATTTTTTGAATAATCGTTATTAATAAGAAATAATAAATACAAGATCTTGTTCTTTCATTATAAAACTTTTTTTTTGAAAACCGTACTCAAAATTTCTAAATTATCGTTAAGAATGAGAGTGTAAATTATTTGTTATTTTTAAATAAGAATGTATCGAAAGAAAAGCAAACATACAATATTCATAAAGGTATTTGTAAAATTTTTAATGATTTTTGTTCATAAGAAATAACAAAAACAATATCTTGCGCTTTCATTATAAAACTTTTTTTCGAAGACTGTACGCAAGATTTCTAAATCATCGTTAAGAATGAGAGAGTAAATTATTTGTTATTTCTAAATAAGAATATATTGGAAGAAAAGCAAATACACGTTATTTATAAAGAATATTTATAAAATTTTGAATCATTCTTGTACATACGAAATAATAAAAACAAGATATTGTTCTTTCATTATAAAACTTTTTTTAAGACTGTACTCAGGACTTCTAAATCATCGTTAAGAATGAGGGAATAAATTATTTGTTGTTTCTAAATTAGAATATGTCTAAAGAAAAACAAATATAGATTATTCATAAAGATATTTGTAAAATTTTGAATGATTGTTATTAATAAGAAATAATAAAAACAATACCTTGCTCTTTCATTATAAAAATTTCTTTGATGACCGTACTCATGAATTCTAAATTATCGTTAAGGATGAGAGTGTAAATTATTTGTTATTTCTAAATAAGAATATATCGAAAGAAACGTTATTTTTAAAGGTATTTGTAAAATTTTGAATAATGATTGTTAATAAGAAATAAAAAAAAAACAATACCTGGAGCTTTCATTATAAAACTTTTTTGGAAGACCGTACTCAGGACCTCTAAATTATCGTTAAGAATAAGAGTGAAAAACAAAACAAAAAAAGATATTTAATCTAAAACGCTTTTTGCAATGTTTCGAGTCTTGAACAAAATCATCTGAGGATCCGTTGATTTTAAAAGGGTTGCGAAAAGTTTCTACAACTAAAAAAAAAACTTGAGTGGAATATGTTGAAGACAGTGGAGATAACTTTATTACTAAACAATTTAACTTACAAAAGTGATATTTGCACAGATTTTAAGACTAATTTAATTAATTTTGTATCATTTATATCTAGAGACATTATTGGTAATATTTTATAATAACACGAAAGAAATTATCTCTACTTATTTGCGAAATAGTTGAAGCCCCAAAACCGTATATTTTTTATAGAATAAGAACTTTTATTCATACTAAATATAGTCCAGTAATTTTAGTTTTTTAAAAAAACGCACGTTTCTTCTGAATAATTTAAAAATAGAGATTTTTTTTTAAGGAAACTTTATTCATTTTATTTTTTCCACCTATGATCCAAATTACCCAACACCGCAGGGAAAAAAATGGAATATTTATACTAGACCCTAACTAAAGTAATTAATTCAATAAAAACTTAGCCATAAATTTAACCAATTTAAGCTCGTCAGTTATTGTACCCATAACGGTAAAATGGTACATCCTTTTTTTAATTGGAGGGATGAGCCAGGAGTACATCTCTACAATTAAAAAAAAAGCATGGTAAATAGGCGACTGAATGTTGGTGACTTTTAAGAATTCATTTATAATAGCTCAGAAATGGTTTCTCCTAAGAAAAAAAACCTCTTGGTTAAAATTAGTTCGAAGAAAAATACCTTCTAAAAATAGTGTCATTCCTTATTAAACCAGTACCTCACTTATTGGTTTAATAAGGAATGACACTAGTATCATAACATTAGTTACATTGATTTTCTTGGAAGAAATTCAAAGAAAAAGTACGACTTCAGATTTAAAATATTTTTTTTTATTGTTGATATATATATATATATATATATATATATATAAAAGAGAAAACGAAACTAATTACGGAAACTGAAACAAAAACTATTTCGGATTCGAACAAGACTAAAATTTAAATTTAAAATTTAAAAGGCAATCATAGTATTTAGTGTGCGCGAATGCAGCTACCACCAAAATACTAATGAAACATATAAATTAGCAATATAAGAGAAAATGAAACAATTACGGAAACTGAACCAAAAACTATTTCGGATTCGAACAAGACTAAATATAAATGTTAGTATGATTGAAACAATTAATAAAGAATCCAATCTGAGGACTTTCTCAAGGGTCACCCTCAGACAGGGATTCAAACCAGGGATTTTTTCTGTGAAGAGTCTCACTTTCGTCAAGAAATTGACCCCTCGAATATATATATATATATATATATATATATATATATACATATACATATGCGAGCCCCCTTTCAGCGGGCTCGCATATGTGGGCGATATACTGGATGTGAATTTCGTTTTATATCTTTAGATCTGGTGGCACGGGGAACGCTTGTCCTTGGCTATTTCCCCCCCTCCTTTTGACCTACTTTCAGTTGTCGTCGCAAGTTTGTGGCGTTAATAGGTCTCTGCCAATCAAATATTTGTATTTTAGAGATACGCGCGATCGCTCATGAAAGTTTTTGTCACATCTGATTTTGCATGGCTTTACAAATAAATCCGTACTGTTTTAGACTGGCGACAGCTGGCAAATGCCCTTAAGAAGGAAAATGTTGAAAAAAAGCACCCGCATCTCTAAAAAGCGGCCTAAAATTAAAGGTGCTATAGAGAAAATCCGAACTAGTTATTGAAGAAGGGAAAAATGCGACGTCAGAGTCACGAGGTTCAGTTGTGAGATTTGCCAGAAATGTATATGTTTGGAGCTCCCTAAATACATTTGCTCAAATTGCGAAGCTGCAATGAAATAACAATGAAACTATTTTCTTCCTTTTCATATCTTACTTTCAATTACTTTTTATACATATATTCTGTATTTTTGCACTTCTATATTTTATATGCAAATTGTTCTGTCAAAATATCGACAATTTCATATATTATTTTTAAATCAATTCAGATAACCAGTGGTGATTTTATATTGTTATTGCAATCTATTTTTATATTGTTTCTGCTTCTTTTTAAGTAATTGTAGTTATTACTCCTAAGCTCCTACAATATAATTATAATAGTTACGCTTTTAAAAATATACAGTTTAATATAGCGTATGTGGGAAACACGTGCGAGTTTTCATGTTGGTATGACGGCCGCTCCCACTGGAAGGTTAATGAAAAGGCTGGTCTGACTTTTATCTGGTATACCGTAACAATAAACTACAAGCATTCTCTTGGTGATAATATGTTTTACTTAAGAAATTTTGTAATTTCCTAATTGGTTTATTGTCCTGACAAAGGGGTAGCGTGTCTTCCCCGTGCTCTGGGCTTCCCAGGTTCGAGCCCCGGTTCAGGCATGGTTGTTATTATGTGTTCTATCTCTGAGTAGTGTGAATGTGGCCCTGAAAAAGGGGTTGTGGAAGAGAATGTGAAGCTTAGTTTGGTTTAGTTATATTAACGTCCAATTTTAAAGCAACACGAGAGTTATTTAGGGATGGACCTCGTGACTTTTAACAACGGTCAGATGACGAAGATGACACCTGAACTGGCACCCCCCTCTCTACATCTCGCCACACCAGAGGGAGGACGTTTGGCCTGACAGATTTAACTTGCAAGAGACCTCCTCACACGACTTTTCTTCGGTGAAATCGAGTCTCGAACTTGAAACCATCCGGTTTCCAAGCCCGAGACCTTACCACCAGGCCATCGTGGTCCCAGCGAATTTGAAGCATGAAGTAACTAAGTCGTACTCTTGGCCCTAGTTGCTTTACTGAAAAAGCAAGGCACACAAGTTTAGGCTTAATTCGCTGACAGCTTTCTATCAGCCTGCTAGTAAAATACAATAAGTAACAACAAAAGAAATACGCAAGCAAAACACGCAAAGGAATAGGTAAACATTGTTCTGAATATAGCGAGAGTGAGGTTAAATTTTCTATTCATAAGCTTTTAAGGTATCCGACTACGTTAAAAACACTGGTTAACGACTACATTGACGAATTATTTTTTCATTGTTATTTCTTGTAACTAAGACTTTCCTCTTTCCAAAACAGTTCATCTTTTCTGGGAAAAGAAAAGGCTTGACCTATCATCCAGAGCCACACATTTTTGGGCTAAAATTGGTCTTTTAACTTCAATTTTCTCAAAAAGTCAATTTTCATAAAAATTCTCCACCGTTAACATGATATCTCAAAAACTAATAGAGGTATTTGCATAAAAATTTCAGCGTGTGTTTTAAAGGATATCGGCAAAGAAATGAACCAAAAGTTTTTGTGTTGGATAGATACTTTTTTCATTTATAGGAGTTTTTAGAAAAATTACGTTGTGAATTCACCGAAAAGATGCATGTATACGTATATTTTTACCCATCACTTCTTTAGATCTGAAAATTTTTATTAGATTTTTGTTCATTTCATTCATCTTTATATTCCATAACTTGTGTACAAAGTAAAATAAGATGGCTGCATTATAGTTTTGTGTAAAATGCTAACCGTTTTGATTAAATTTCTTTAAAATTTACTTCAAATTTTCTTATTTTTCAAAATTTATTATATTTTTAAATAATTTTGTTCTATTTGAAGTATTTCATCTGACAATTAACAATACATCTAAAAACCGTAGTTTTAAATTGTGTTTTAAAAATTCAATTTTTCAAAAATTATCCTTCGAATGTAGTCAGATACCTTAAAATAACACTTTTTTACTTCGAGGCTTCTTCATAATTTTATTGTGGAGTTAGGGCCGTGTTAACATGGTGGTAAGGTCTCAGCTCGGGAGCCGTAAGTTTCAGGTTCGAGACTCGATTCCTCAGAAGAATCGCCTTGTAAGAAGGTCCGTTGTACGTTAAATCCCTCAGCTCCAAACGTTCACCCACTCAGGTGTTCCCACTCAGGTCCAGCTCAGGTGTTCATCCTCGTCATCAGACCGAAGTTCAAAATTACGGGTCAGTCCTAAAATAGATTTAGTGTTGCTTTACAACGGGATGTTAATATAACTAAATTTAACATAGTGGAGTTCTGGGATCGTTACGAATTTATTCTAACATTACTTTTAACGTCTTCTCGGCAAGGTTCAATGGGGATTTTATAACACTTCCTGTTTACTGAAATACAAAATAAATAAATAAACAGGAAGCTGGTGTATTCCTGAAATGAAGTTAAAATGATGCCGATGTTTGATTCTTTACTTATTTTGTCTTACTTTTCTTGGTGGAATTTATATCCTTTATAAATATTCGTATATAAATAAATATTCTTTATAAATATAAATAAATATCCTTTATAAATGTAAATATTTATATCCTTTATAATATATATTTATATCCTGCTATAAGTATTACAAATCAAGTATGAATCAAAGTATTTTGTATATAAGTAACGAACTATTCTTGGAGTAATTAAGATCTAGAGGCTGTCAACAATTCTTTCAAATAATGCTTTCTCAAATAAATGTCACTTGTAATAATCTTACCAAAGGATGCAACTGTTTTTAACACTAGTTTTATCATGACGTGACAAATACAAGTTTCTAAAAGAAGAGTCATTTTGACCCCTATAGGTATTTAAATGGAAAAAAATACAAGTTAACCTATCTATTATTAGTTTAAGGTTAAAAAAAATTTAATATTTTTCGTATATTTGTTAAGGTTTGATGTGATGAAAAGGTAGTTCCTCTTTTTATAATAGCTTATAAAATTGACAACAGCATCTTATAAATTGACAACAACTTATAATAGCTTAGAAATTGACAACAACTTATAATAGCTAATAAAACAGACAACTTATAATAGCTAATAAAACAGACAACTTATAATAGCTTATAAAACTGACAACAACTCATAATAGCTTATTAAAGTGACAACAATTTATAATAGTTTCTATTTGATTGACTTTTGGCTTCGGCTCCTTGCTTTTTATTTACACGCAATTTACTAACACATACTTATTTCTACATTTATACCTGCATCTATGTGTGCCCGCATTAAGCCATTGCATATTTAAATTAAAATTTATTCATTCTTAGTAATATTAATTCGATTGGTAAATGTAGGTATACTATATACATTCCTCTGAAACTTAAAAAAGAAAAGGTTTAAATTTGCGATTACATACTTCCTAAATTTCAGTAAAAATGAATTGAAATATTCTCATTAAAGACTACACTAGTTTTCTTGAAGAAAATTAATGAAAGGTTTTCTCAAAGGGACCAAATTGACACCATGTTAAACTTAGTGTTAAGAAATAATTAATCATGCATATCAATTTTTATTTTTCAACTTCAACTATTTTAAACGTATCTTTATTTAGCAGGAAATCATAGGTCAAATTTAGGTTTTGTCTGTCAATGTCCCAGATGAAAACTGAAATATCTACAACTATGGAAGTATATGGTTGATATTTTATGGAAATTCGGAAATGTTTGGAACAGTCAGAACGGCTTTATGCATTTTTCAACTTCAAGAGCTGAGAAGGGGAAAAAAAAAAACAGCCTATAAGAGTGATCCGAAAAGAAGAAATTATTCAAGCAAGACAAAATCGGTGAAGTAGCAGATTTTAGAACAGAATCGAACAATTAATCATGAGTATCAATTTTTATATTTTAACCTCGCCTATTTTACATATATCTTTATTTAGAAGGAAATCATAGGTAATATTTAGGATTTGTCTTTCAAAGACCCAGATGAAAACTGAAATATCTACAACTATGGAAGTATATGGTTGATATTTTATGGAAATTCGGAAATGTTTGGAACAGTCAGAACGGCTTTATGCATTTGGCAGCTTCAAGAGCTCAGAAGAAAAAAAAATCAACAGCCTATAAAAGTGATCCGAAAAGAAGAGATTATGCAAGCATAACAAAATCATCGAAGTAGAAGATTTTATAACAGAATCAATTAATTAATCATGAGTATCAATTTTTATAATTTAACCTCAACTATTTTAAATGTATCTTTATTGAGTAGGAAATCATAGGTAATAATTAGGCTTTGTCTTTCAATGTCCCAGATGAAAACTGAAATATCTACAACTATGGAGATATATTTCTGATATTTTATGGAAATTCGGAAATGTTTGGAACAGTCAGAACGGCTTGATGCATTTGGCAACTTCAAGAGCTGAAAAGAAAGAAAAAAAAAATCAACAGCCTATAAGAGTGATCCGAAAAGAAGAGATTTTTCAAGCAAAATAAAATCTTCGAAGTAGAAGATTTTATAACAGAATCGATTAATTAATCATGCGCATCAATTTTTATATTTTAACCTCAGCTATTTTAAATATATCTTTATTTAGAAGGTAATATTTAGGCTTTGTCTTTCAAAGTCCCAGATGAAAAATGAAATATCTACAACTGTAGATCACATTGGATGCATACGTTTTATACTTTATGGAAATTTGGAAATGTTTGGAACAGTCAGAACGGCTTTATGCATTTGGCAGCTTCAAGAGCTGAGAAGAAAAAAAAAAAATACAACATCCTATAAGAGTGATCCGAAAAGAAGAGATTATTCAAGCAAAACAAAATCGTCGAAGTAGCAGATTTTAGAACAGAATCTATTAATTAATGATGAGTATCAATTTTTATAATTTAATCTCAGCTATTTTAAATTTATCTTTATTTAGAAGGTAATATTTAGGCTTTGTCTTTCAATATCCCAGATGAAAACTGAAATATCTACAGCTACAGCTCACTGTGGAGGTATATGTCAGATATTTTATGGAAATTTGGAAATGTTTGGAACAGTCAGAACGGCTTTATGC
>JAPMOQ010023660.1:408128-420084 GCA_026543055.1 Argiope trifasciata
ATCCGAAAAGAAGAGATTATTCAAGCAAAACAAAATCGTCGAAGTAGAAGATTTTATAACAGAATCGAAATCCTCCTTCTGAATCGATATCATTCCCTTTAAACCTTGAATTGGTGTCCCGTTTTACATCTTATCACATTGGCGCCCGAGATAAAAATCTACTCGAGCAAGAAGAATAAAGCACTCGGGAGCTGACTTCTAAAACAAAAGACAAAAACAACGAAGAATGTGTGAATGATTGACAAGGGACACGGCCAAAAAAGTAGTTTTAAATTGGACATCTTGATAGACGACACCCCTATGTCATTTGGCATAAAAGAAGGCTGAAAGTGGAATCCCTCGGGGGAAGGCGGGAGGGGTGCGCATGACGATTGCCAAGGTAAAAGAACAGTGGAAATTGAATCTTTTGTGACGAAAAGACGATTTGTCTGAGTTATAAAGCAGAACATGGGGAGAGATTTCGAGTGGGAGGTTATACTAACCGAAAGACGGCATTTCTTTGAGGGTCAATTGAAATACCCTCTTTAACTAATGAAACTGGAGATTCTTAAAGGGGAGTTTGGTTGCTTTTAGAGCACCCTTAAGATCCAGTTTAAAATATATGCAGAATAAAGAATGTAAAATTCAAATTTTTTTACGCTTTTTTTCCTAAAAGGCAGTATATGCTAATTTTAAATAAACTGAAAGAAGGAATATGGATAAAAGTCAAAGGTAAACACTTTTTTAAAAATCTGAAATCATATATAAATTGAACATTTTGTGACAAAGAAGCAGTATAATTGAGCTGTAAAACATAACCTGTAGATTTTTGGGTTGGATGAGCCAGGGCTCTTTCCTAAAACCGTGTTTCTTCAAAATTAAATTGAAGTCCCACTTGTAAATAAGTAAATTAGCGATTCTCAATGCTTTGAGAAAAAAAAATTCTCTACAGCGCGCTATAAATGTCTTTCAATATAAAGCAAAAACATCCTAGATTTACAATTTACATTATTCAGGAAGAAAAAAAAAACTTCATTCACGAACAATAAAAATGGAAGAAGTGATGTTATTATTTTTTTACCAATTTACTGCAAATTATCTTTTCAAACTATTCAAATAATCAATTGAATTGGATAATTCAAATATGATTATTTGAATTAGCTAATGCGAAGTGGCACCTCGTGTTTCTTAAAAATCAGATTAAAATCCCCCTTGTAAATAAGAAAACTAGAGATTCTTACTCAATATTTTGAGAAAAATTAATCCAGCCATAAATATTTTTATTACAGTGCGCTATAAATGTCTTTCAATTCCAAGCACAAACTGAATAAAGAATCCTAGATTTACAATTTACATTATTCAGGGAAAAAAAAAAGAAAACAGCATTTGCCAACAGTAAAAAAGAAAGAACTGATGTGGATTTTTAAACAATTTACTGCAAATTATCTTTTCAAACTATTCAAATATGATTATTTGAATTATTTAACCCGTAATGGCCTATCGTGTTTCTTCAAAAGGAAATTTAAAATCTTCGTGTAAATAAGTAAACTAGAGATTCTTACTCAATATTTTGAGAAAAATAAATCCAGCCATAAAAAATTTATTACAGAAAGCAATAAATGTCTTTCAATTTAAAGCAAAAACGAAATAAAATTCCTGGATTTACAATTTACATTATTTAGGAGAATAAAAAACTTCATTCGGGGACAGTAAAAAAGAAAATAGTGATGTTATTATCATTTTTTTTACAAATTTACAGCAAAATATCATTTCAAACTAGTCAGATATGATTATTTGAATTATCCAATTAGTAATGGCACCTCGTGTTTCTTCAAAATTAAATTAAAACCCTCTTTGTAAATAAGTAAACTAGAGATTCTTACTCAATATTTTGAGAAAAATAAATCCAGCAATAGAAAATGTATTACAGTACGCTATAAATGTCTTTCAATTTCAAGCAAAAACAGAATAAAGAATCCTAGATTTACAATTTACATTATTCAGGATTTTTAAAAATATCATTCGTGAAAACCAGAAAAGGACGAATTGATGTTATTTTTTTTACCAATTTACTGCAAATTATCTTTTCAAACTATTCAAATATGATTTTTTGAATTATCTAATGCGTATTGGCACTTCGTGTTGCTTCAGAATTAAATTAAAATCCCTCTTATAAATAGGAATATTAAAGATTCTTACTCAATATTTTGAGAAAAATAAATCCAGGCGTAAAATATTTAATACAGTAGGTTATAAATATTTCAATTTTAAGCAAAAACAGAATAAAGTATCCTAGATATACAATTTACATTATTCAGGATTTAAAAAATCATTCGTAAGGACCAGAAAAGAAATAATTGGTGTTATTAATTTTTTTACCAATTTACTGCGAATTATATTTTCAAACTAATCAAATATAATTATTTGAATTATCTAATACGTAATGACACCTTCAAATTAATTTAGTTTTGAAATCCAAAATGTAATTAAACACATTTTGTGATAAAATACGAAGTTTTAATTATGATTGAGGGTTACTAAATGCATCAATTCTCCCATTGTTTTCCATTTTATTTTACTCCATTGAACGAAGCCGCATTGCTTGAAAAGGAACTGAGACTAACTTCCAAAACTTTAAAGTAATGATTGTTTACAGAAATGACGAAGGAAATGCAATAAAGGAATGAGAAAATCTTACGCAAGATGTTTCCAGCTCTTGTCAATTGAATTGGAAACTTCACCACTTCTGCCTTTCAGTATTTTTAATGCGATTAAATAATAGAGAATAGAAGGAGTTTTGTTATTTTTTTACTTTTATATTTGGAGGACACAATCAGTAGAATAGTTTAACCCTTTGTTGATATGTTTAATAACAACCAATTAGTATTCAAAATTTTCTTCGAGGCTTTCAGATTTTCTACGAGTATTTGAAGTCTGAAAAGTATTTTCACCTTCTTGTTTTCAGTTTGCCTCAAGCTAAATTGGAAGAGAAGGACTACTTCAGAAAATTATCGCAGATAATTTTCGCGTAAAGGAAAATATGGAAATTGCTCTGAATATATGCATTTTTTTCTAGCGAAAGTCAACATAAGATTTGATTTAAAAAAAGGAATACTTCATTTAGTTTATTACTATAAGAAATTTATATTTAATTGCAGTCTTTATGAATAAGAGTTTTATATTTAATTGTAGTCTTTATGAATAAGAATTTTATATTTAGTTGGAGTCTTTTTAATTCTAAAAAATGAATACCTCATATAGTTTCTTACTTTAAGAATTTTATATTTATTTGGAGTATTTATGACTAAGAATTTTATATTTAATTGGAGTATTTATGACAAAGAATTTTATATTTAATTGGAGTCTTTTTAATTTTAAAAAACGAATGTTTCATCTAATTTTTTACTTTATGAATTTTATATTTTTATTTTAACATTTGAACGGCTTAATAATTTAATTCGCTTTAAAACTGAAAATTTACAAGGCAAATCAGTTTTAAAAATTTGTACACTAGGTTTAAAAAATGAAATTTGAGAGTATTAAAATCCTTTATTATTCCTCAAACTAAATTGGAAGAGAGGACTTCTTCAGATAATTATATCAGATATTTTTTGCGTAAAGGAAAATATCGAAATTTCTCTGAATATGCGCCTTTTTTCTAGCAAAAGTCAACATAAGATGTGATTTAAAAAAATGAATACTTCCTTAGTTTCTTACTTTAAGAATTTTATATTTAATTGGAGTCTTTTTAATTTCAAAAAATAAGTAATCCATATAGTTTCTTACTTTAAGAATTCTATATTTAATTGGAGTATTTATTTTAACATTTTAAAATGAAATATTGATGTTTAATTTATTTTACATTTAATACAGTTTTTTTATGCTCATATACTCTGAAACAAGATTTGAATGGTTTAATAATTTAATTCGCTTTACAATTGCAAATTTACAAGACAAATCACTTTTATAAGAAATGTACTCTAAGTTTCAAAAAGGAAATTTGAGAGAATTAAAATCCTTTATAAAGCTAAATTGGAATCATGTATAAAGCTAATATTCCTCAGGCTAAATTGTGAAGAAATGTCTACTTCAGAAAATAATCGCAGATATTTTCGTGTGAAAGAAAATATATAAATTTATCTGAATATCTGTATTTTTTATAGCAAAAGTCAACATAAGATTTGATTTTTAAAAACGATTACTATATAGAGTTTCTTACTTTAAGAATTTTATATTTAACTGGAGTCTTTATTTGATTAGAAAAGAGGACTACTTCAGAAAATAATTGCAGATATTTTTCGTGTGAAAGAAAATATATAAATTTATCTTAATATATGTATTTTTTCTAGCGAAAGTCAACATAAGATTTGATTTTAAACACTAGACAAATTTACTAGACAAATCAGTTTTAAACACATTATACTCGAAATTTAAAAAATAAAATTTTAAAGTATTAAAATCTTTAATATGTTTGAATAATAACTGTTGTTTAAAGTATAAGAAAATTGTCTTTATTTCTTTTGAATTCTCCAATGGAGATGTTTGATGAAACGAATCATTATTTTCTTTATTTGTGAGAGAGAATATCAAACAGTGGAAAAATTGATCTTTTCGTGAGTCTAATGTTGTCCTGAAAATAATTAAAGCAGTGAGCCGTCGCTCTGCATTTTATTCTAACCCATCCCTTCATCTGTTTTGTAAATGTATCGCATTCTCATTTCTCTATCTAAGTAAATAAGCATGTGAATTAATAATTGAATCAAACGAGCATCAAAAATAAATTAGCTTCCCTTTCTGAAACTGATAAAGAAAAAGAGATCGAAAGCAAATTATTCGTACTAATTATTTACATTTTCTCAAGGATATATTTAGAACTTTTTTTTTTGACATTCTGCTAAATTTTAATAAATATCCTTCATTTTGATAAAGAAAAAAAGTGACTAATTAAACTTCTGTTCTTGTTTCTGTGTAATGGAAATATAATCATGTATGTATGTTTTTGTTCTTATATTGCCTTTGATAATATTTTTGGAATTAACAAAAAAAAAGTCTTGCTACAACGAAAATAAATTGAAAATGTAATTTAAAAATAAGGCTATTTATTATCTCATTCATGTAGGCAAATGAGAAAAAAAAGCTGCTTATAAAAATTTTTAAGAAATGGCAAATGAGAAATTTGATATAACTATTTTTATTAAGAAAGCGCAAAAAACTAAGCCTGAAATGTAATGAAATTACAAGAAAAACCTCTAGAAAGCTTATTATTGTGATGGGTTTAATCTATAGATAAAGGGAAACAGAACCGCAATAATTACTCATTTTACAGATTTAAATGTTAACGAATTCATCAAAAGTATCAAAAATATAACAGAAAATATGCGCAAAAGAGATAAAGTTGCTATTGTTATAGAGATTACACATTTAATATCAAAAACGAGGTACAAACGAATGAAGGAGTCGAATTTCAATTCATATTTTTCAGTTTTGATCATTTCTTTGTCCTTCTTTATATTTTTTAAATCTTTATTAAAAATTCCAAATGCCATTAACGGCTCACAGATTGGAAATATTTTCGTTTTCAAACAATGATTGAGAATAACATATTAGGAAACATTAATCTCATTGAGTGAAATTCATGAGGAATAACTTTAAAAAATAAAAAAAAATTGTATTGTGTTAAAATTTCTTACTAATATTTGCTTCGTTACTTTATAAATAAACCAATTTTATAGTTTAAATTTTTTTTTTATTTATCATCTTGTGTTGAACATTTTTACTAACATTTGCTTTATTACTTGCTAGCCGCCTTTGGCTACCAGCTGGTTCGCCATGAGTAATTCGTTCTAAAATTTTCAATTAAATCACATATTCATTAGCCTTGAAGTAATTCCGGGCATGTATTGGCCTGAAATAAATATTTTCTTTAAGATGTGGACGGAAAGTTCTAAAAGTACACCTTTTCCTAATAATATTCTTTAATTTTATAAATCAGTCAGTTTGAACCATCGGTTATGCTTCCAAAATATTAAAAACAATTTCGATGATGTTGCCAAAATATTAAATATGTTTTTTTAAAGAAACCGAGAAAGGGAAAAAAGTATTAAATTAATGATACAGATATTGCAAACGATTGTAGAAACCTTTGCTTTGCATTTATTTTTTAAGGAAAATATCACATTTTATATTTATTTTATTTTATCCAGTCACGTGCTGAAAGTTGCATTTCTTTAGACTTGATTTACGATCATAGTTGTGTTTTTTTTTATTTGAACTTCCGTCATTGTTTTCTTTTATTTTATCCAGTCACGTGATAAAAACATGGTTAAAATATTTCTTTAAAAATTCGTTAAAAATAGAAGCTTACGTTATAAATTAAAAACACTGATACCGTTAGAAAGCTAATTTTTTTATCTTTAAATTGATATAAAAATCATGCTTGTGCAATAATATTTTCGGAAGTTATAGCGGAAAAACGTCGAAATTTCGCTTAAATTTTAATTAATTCAAATTCTAACTAAAAATTCGGAAAAAGGGCTCCGCGGTGCACATTCCGGACCTCCAAGGTATACATGTACCAAATTTGGTAGCTGTAGGTCCAACGGTCTGGCCTGTAGAGCGCCAACACACACACACACGCACACACACACACACGCACACACACACACACACACATTGAGCTTTATTATAAGTATAGATGAATCATCCAATTTTATAGTTTTAATTTACTTTTATTTATCATCTTGTGTTGAACATTTTTACTAATATATGCTTCGTTACTTATAAATCAGCCAATTTTATAGTTTGAATTTACTTTAATTTATCATCTTGTGTTAAACCTTTTTACTAATATTTGCTTCGTTACTTACAGATAAACCAATTTTATAGTTTTAATTTACTTTTATTTATCATCTCCAGTTGAACATTTTTACTAACATTTGCTTCGTTACTTATAAATCAGCCAATTTTATAGTTTGAATTTACTTTAATTTATCATCATGTGTTAAACCTTTTTACTAACATTTGCTTGGTTACTTATAAATAAAATTCTTTTACAGTTTTTGTTGACTTTTATTTAACATCTTTTGTTTCATTTTTAGAAAGACAAAATTTCGTAATTAAATTTTTCTCTGTCCCTCAATTTACTAGAATTTTTAAATAGTATAAATTATGTAAAACTATAACCAATGCTTTTATATTATACTATATATTGTTAGGACATGGGTTTTTATTATTAATACTTATTTCCCAACTATATTTAGTATATAGTGAATGTTCTAGATGACATTCCAGTATTCAAATGATATCGAAAGGAAATTAAAACTTAATCCAATATTTAAATTAAAAGTGCTTCCTTATAAATGATGCCTCTTGATATTAAATTTGTGATAAAAAAATTAATTTCAAGTCCCCTTAATATTTGTAATAAGGAAGTATAATTTAAATAATAATTTGTTGAAAAATTAAGACGATCTATGCAACTTTAACTACATTAATTAAAATATAATGCCAAAATTTTTAATTAAATTTATTACTACTTGTACTTGAAGCATTTTCGAGTACATTTAGTTAAATGTTACTCAAGAAATGAAGTGAAAAGGAAGCAAATTCAAATTTCAAAGTTTTAAAATCCAACTGAGGTATATCCTTGAGTCCTGGGCCTGCCTTTAAAAGTAAAAAGATTTCAGCTGGAATAATCATTCTTTGTAATACTTCCCATGAAAATTACATGATCCAACTGACTAAATACATAGACGTTCACATAATTTTACTTTCTTTTATATAGTAAAAGCTCTTTATTCGTGGGGTATATGTTCCATAAATATGCCGCGAATACAGAAACCATGAATACGGAATGGTTATTTGTATGGGTTTATAGGAGATATGCTTCTAGATGACAAAATAAGAAACACAAATATTTTAAAAAATCAATTTAATTGAAGTTTATGAACATTTTGATCCATTATCTTAAGCTTAGGCTATGGTTTGAATAATTTAGTAATTTTCTCTTTCTTGGCAGTTTTGAAAAGCTCTTTCAATTCTGACTGATACGCAGTAGTCGCATTAGTAATTTGCCTCTTAAAAATAAGACTTCGTTCCATAGCTAAATCAATTTTCATTAAGAAATCGCAAAGTTCAGTTGTCTTTCTTAAAGCTCCCCTAAGATTTTTCAAATTAAATATCACGTTTCCAGTGCTTGTTGAAACCTCTTCTTCAATGGGCTGTGAATTTAACATTTCTTCTAAGTCGGTTTCAGTCAAATCTTCATCTTGCGGTTCAAGCAATTCTTGAATGTCACTTGATTCTATCTGTTCGAACCCATCTCGTCCTATTCCATTCCCGATTTCGGCTCTATTTGCAGTTTGTATTTAACAACATACTTTAGACACAGTTGTAATAAGATCTATTTTACTTTTTTATTAGCCCATTGGACGGCATTTACAAAGGATATTGGATTGGATACCTATTGAAATCCTTTTATTATTTTGCATGTACTTATTATATCCGCGAATAAAGAAATTTTCAGCCGCGAATATAGGAATTGGGCCGCATTTTTTTAATCCTCGAATAGTGAAAATGCGAATGAAGAAAGCGCGAATAAGGAGCTTTTACTGTACTTGTACTCCAGGGTAATTTTTGTGTTTAAAAGTATAAGAAGTGTATTTTGTGTATAAGAAGAAAAAAAATCGTACATGCATTTTGGAGCGCTATATCCTTTTGTAAATCATTTTTTAATATAAAGAATAAGTATAACATACCAAATTTCAGTTAAATGTGTTATTCATTGCGATTTTGCGTTACCATATTCACACGCAAATTATATGGCCGCGGTAGCCTGGTTGGTAGAGCGGCGTCAGTCTCGTAACCGAAAGATAGCAGGTTCTGTCCTGGTCTTGTCCAAAGACCGCCGAGTTGTCTAACAACAGTTGGTGCACGTTAATTTAGTTTAGTTATATTAACGTACCGTTTCAAAGCAACATCAGGGCTATTTGGGGACGGACCTCGTAATTTTAAAACGCGTTCAGATGACAAGGATGACACCTGAACTGGCACCCCCCTCTCCACACCACACCAGCGTGAGGACGTTTGGCCTGACAAATTTAACGTGCAAGAGACTCCCTCAAACGATGGTTCGTCGGTAGAATCGAGTCTCGAACCTGAAACCCGTCGGTTCTGAAGCCGAGACCTTACTACCAGGCCAGCGCGGCCCCTTGGGGCATGTTAAATAGGTCATGACTGCAAAGTCCTCCAAGTTTTCATAACAAAACGATACCTCTGGGGGTACTGAATCAGGGATGAGTTGGTCTCTGATTTGGATCGAAATTCTGACTTGCTGATGTATGAATGAATGAGTGTATGAATGAATTCGACCTCCCCCAAAAAAGGGTTTTGCCGTGTGTGTTCGAGAAAAATCGTTCTTTCACCTGAACGGTGCTTGTTAACACCGAAAGGCGCACACCTCTGCCCTAAGTGAAAGAGCTCTGCTCATTCGGGCTTGGTATGACCAAGTGGCATTAGACGACAACAGCATGCAAATTAACTGAAGGGTAAGTCATATTACTGACTTCCAACCCCCCACTAAGGCACGCGTATCAACCTCGCAAGACTGAATGACCGGACTACCGTTACAGCAACATTGGCTGGAATTGTGGTTGAGTCCTAATAGTGATCACCGGCCGCGTTACAACTCTCTCCGTAGGGAGTGTATTCCGTCATCAATGTGGGGATCAGATACTCAAATTTATTGTACCTACCAGGTTAGCGAGATCCAACCACCATACTGGAAGAATCTCATCCTCATTTCGAGGTGTTTGCTGGGGAAGTTAACTGAGGAATAAATAAGAAGTCTCTCCTTTATCTATGGATGAGGATATAATACTAAATTTGTTTTTTTTTGGAAATTATAAACACCGCGATTCAACGAAAAGTGTTTGACTGCCACAACAATTTATTTTGCTTTCTTCTTTAAAGAAAAATTTAAGAAAAAATAATAATTACAATAATTTATTTTGCTTTCTTCTTTAAAGAAAAATTTAAGAAAAAAAATAATTACAGTAGTTTATTTTGCTTTCTTCTTGAAAGAAAAATGCAAGAAAAAAATAATTACAATAGTTTATTTTGCTTACTTCTTTAAAGAAAAATGCAAGAAAAAAAATAATTACAATAATTTATTTTGCTTACTTCTTTAAAGAAAAATTTAAGAAAAAAATAATTTTTTTTCTTTCTTTTTTAAAGAAAAAATTTACAAAAAATAATTTCTTTTGCTTTCTTTTTTAAAGAAAATATAAAAAAAATAATTACAATAATTTATTTTGCTTTCTTCTTTAAAAAAACTAAGAAAAAATTACAATAATTTATTTTGCTTTCTTCTTTAAAGAAAAATATAAGAAATAAGTAATTACAGTAATTTATTTTGTCTTCTTCTTTAAAAAAATTTAAGAAAAAACTGTTAACATGGAAGGAAATACCATCGCTTCCACGTAACTACTGTCTAAACAGAAGTATATAATTGATTATTTCTATATAGAATCACCATTTTTCAATCAAATGGCGCAGAACTATTATTCATTTCATTGCTTATCTCAAATTCATTTCTACTGAAACTATCTTCAAAAAATTAGCAATAAGTTTATTTAAAAAATAAATAGAAACAATTTATCATATCACGTGGTTTAGATTCTCAAATAAACTCATTTAAAAGTAATTCAGTAGCAAAACTGTTTATGTATTACATAGATAATTAGTGAATGAGTTAACATTTTCGAAAAATTAAATAAACACATTCAAGAATTCGATTTCATTATGGTTCTTAACTTAAATATCTATCCTTTTACCCGCTCTAGAGAAAAATCTGTGGCTTGGGAAATGAGATTGTTTCGAATTTTATGCATTATTTTTATTTCTCTTTACTGCACAGATAGATTTAAGTGATACAAGTCACGCTGTGGTAGATGTTTTGAATTCTTAACCGAACTACTGCATAGATAATCCTAAGGGAAAAAAATTCTTTTGCAATAAATTAGCTTTTACACAATCTTGTGTCTTATGAAGGGTAGATAATGATGTTCTTCATCGCATTAAATTGAAAACCTCGTTCTGTGCTTTTCATGAAAATTAAAACCTTGTTTTTGCTGAAATAAAGATCGGTTTCTACTGATACGAGCTCATTTATTTTAAGGGTTTCTTATACAATGCTTAGTATCATTATAATGATACAAATTATCTTGTAACCTACACTATATCATTATAATGATACAAACTATCATGTAGCTTACACTGTACCATTATAATGATACAAATTAATTTATTATAGAGATACTTTGTATCATTTCTTGTTTACCAACTAAATTTTGTTTTCCTTTTTGTACTTGCCGCCAGTTTTCAGTTGAATTATCTCATTTACTCAACACCCGATTAGATAAAGAATTCAAATAAATGATGTAAAAAGAGAGTTATGTTTTCTGTAGACCTATTATACCATTTAGGATGAAGATTTATTTAGCTTCAGAATGTACCTAAGATAGAGGAGAGCTTTGTTTTGTGTAGACCTATTATACCATTTAGGATGAAGGTTTAGTTAGTCTTAGGATGTACATAAGATAGAGGAGAGCTTTGTTTCGTGTAGACCTGTTGTACCACATAGAATGAAAATTTAGTTTTTGAATGTTCCGAAGATAAAAGAGATCTTTGTTTTGTGTAGACCTATTATACCATTTAGGAGGAAATTTTATTTAGTTTCACAATGTACCTAAGATAGAGGAGAACATTTTTTGTGTAGACCTATTATACCATTTAGGATGAAAGTTTAGTTAGTTTCACAATGTACCTAAGATAGAGGAGAACGTTTTTTGCGTATACCTACTATACCATCTAGGATGAAAGTTTAGTTAGTTTCAGAATGCACCTAAGATAGAGGAGAGCTTTGTTTTGTTTAGACCTATTATACCATTTAGGATGAAGGTTTAGTTAGTTTCAGAAT
>JAPMOQ010023660.1:420094-438713 GCA_026543055.1 Argiope trifasciata
TAGACCTATTATACCATTTAGGATGAAGGTTTAGTTAGTTTCAGAATGTACCTATCATAGATGAGAGCTTTGTTTTGTGTAGACCTATTTTACCATTTAGGATGAAGGTTTATTTAGTTTCAGAATGTACCTAAGATAGAGCGGAGCTTTGTTTTATGTAGACCTATTATAACGTTTAGGATGAAGGTTTAGTTAGTTTCAGAATGTACCTATCTTAGGTGAGAGCTTTGTTTAATGTAGACCTATTATACAATTTAGGAAGAAGGTTTAGTTAGTGTCAAAATGTACCTAAGATAGAGGATAGCTTTGTTTCGTGTAGACCTGTTGTACCATATAGAAGGAAAAGTTAGGTTTTGAATGTACCTAAGATAGAGGCTATACCAAACAGGATGAAAGTTCATTTAGTGTCATAGTGTGCCTTTTTTTAATGTGTATTCTTCAATATGTACCTCAAGAATTAGCAACGTAATTCGTTGCATCAACATACCTGATAGCAAGATAAGTATTGTTCGGTTATTTTGCACTAATTGATCTCAAAGTAGGTTTCTTTGCAAGAAACTCGATATATACTGATGCTTAGTGGGTGAATATTTCCTTTTTGAGCATTTCTCTTCATGGTATGAAGCGGCTTATATTTTTATTACCATCAAGCTTTCATACCTTTCCAAAGTGAAGAAATGTCGCCAAAATTAAAATCTTGCGATAATTAGGGTCAAACAAACATCACTATTACGATGAAAAGTGATGATTTCTCAAGAATTAGCAACAAAACTAGGTGCATCAACATGCTGTTACCTCTGAGAGTGACTTGAATGGCATTTGCATACAGTAACTACAAAATATTAATAATCCTTGGTAGTAGAAGTGGTTCAGATCTGAACTTAAGTAGAAGTGGTTCAGATCC
Source organism: Argiope trifasciata (assembly GCA_026543055.1). Taxonomy (NCBI): domain Eukaryota; kingdom Metazoa; phylum Arthropoda; class Arachnida; order Araneae; family Araneidae; genus Argiope; species Argiope trifasciata. The sequence goes on from JAPMOQ010023660.1 coordinate 420,999, forward strand.
AATTTTTTTTATTTATGATAATTGCACTATACTTATAGCCAGCCTATAGGTATAAGCAATAATCTGACCAAGTTTCATCGCAATCGGCAGAACGATACAGCAGCGCATAAGATACGAAGAAACAACAATTCATTTTTATATGATGGATTAGATAATGTTACCACATAAATTAGACGTCTTCTTTCCTTTAAAAGTAAAATAAATTATTTAATAAATTACCTAAGAAATAATTAAAAGTATGGATTAAGAAGTTTTAAACATTTGTTTCCCAAGCGAATTTGAACAGAATAGTTAAATCTGACAATCTAATTGAAATTCTGACGGCACTATAAAAATTCAGGCTTTGTTAAAAATAATTTTAACTATGAAATAAATTAATATTTCGGTAATTATGACAACTTAAGGATGTATGTTTTATACAAAACAGTGTATTGCTCTTTAAAATTGGAAATTGTGTGATTATTTACAAAAACGAAACACTTTGATTTATGGAAATCAAAAGGGAACTTGACTTGTTTGGTGTAGAGCCTTTATTTTATCAGTGGCTAAAATAAAGCTTCTGAAATTCTCTACTAAATAAAAACAGCATAAATAGACTACATATTCCATGACAATTTCGTTTTTATATGCCAGCAGAAAGGGGTTTTATTTATCAGGAATTTAATATACACCCTCAGTATATCTTTATTTTTAATCATTTCTTAAAATCTAAATATTTTATTTTCTGGAAAAAAGCCTATGATGCATATTTCTTAAGTTGTTTGTTTATATCTGTGATGACATCTTAATAAGTCAGTTACTGCCACTAAACATCGGTGGCCACTTTTGTATAGTGGATAAGTTACTGGACTTCAAACTCAAATATCGCAGGTTTGATCCTTGGCGAAATTCAACCTACGTTTTGGCACAATTCCGCCAATACCTACGCCAAATATCTGACAAAGAGATGTACCTGAATTGCGTCTATCAATTTGCTCTTCCTTGTACAATAAATCTTATGCTTAAATCAGTCAACGTTGATCACATCTATCAATGCATATAGTTACTTTAAAAAAAAAGACAATACCTTCATTTAGCACCTCTATCAATGCATATAGTTACTTTTTAAAAAAGACAATACCTTCATTTAGCACCACTATCAATGCATATAGTTACTTTAAAAAAAGACAATACCTTCATTTAGCACCTCTATCAATGCATATAGGTACTTTTAAAAAAAGACAATATCTTCATTCAGCACCTCTATCAATGCATATAGTTACTTTTTTTTAAAAAAAATACCTTCATTTAGCCCCTAATTTAGAGATTTATAATCTTTCGATAAAGCCCACGTCTCTTATATTTCGATATCAGCTTAAAAAGAAAATTTTGCATAATTTTATTAGGTGAAAAACCAATATTCTTTCACGAACGCGTAAGATGAATTACTTTTTCAGTCATTTTGTATCATTTCGTATCAGCTGTGAAAATGAATTATCTTAAAAACCATTTCAGACTTTTATTATAGAAAGAAAAAAGATGGATGCGATAGGAAAGTAAAGTGATTTAATGCATTTCTGAAGTATGACTCCACAAATTATCAGAAAATTCGAAATATGACAGGTGAACATTTTTTTTTTTTTTTTTAGAATTTCTGTAAAATTGAAGAAAAAATTAATAACTCAACAGAATAATAGTTTATTTAATTATAGACATTCTGCAATACAAGCATTTATATTTATTACAGGAAATAACTAATTTTATTGAGGAATTATTTACGATTTTTCATAGAAGATTGTTTTTGAAAATCCTATGCAGTTTCAAAATTCTTTAAAAGGAAATATTTTATCTTATATTGACTTTAGCTCAGTTCAGTAGCATGAAAATAAATTTTAGTGGATTTTTTTACTGAAAAAAAATTGAAATTATGAAGAATCAAGAATTGAAAAAATGAAGAATCTCAGACTCGCAAGTGAATCCTGTACCTAATAGAATTTTACACATTTTAAATAAAATAAATATTGATATTCAATAATCCCTTAATTTATTAACGTATTTCTGATTTTAATTATATTTTCATTATTGATGTTTATTAATTTTTATGAATGAAAATGTACAAAGATTGCTTTGCAAAGGTTTATAATATGTAAATTACAATTATAATTCTGGTTTTTAAGGTGAAGTAAAATATGTCTTCAGAAGTTGAACATCTGCTCTTGTTCATTAATTATCTTATCTCAGAAAATTGAATAAAGGTTTTGAAACTTTTTTTTTGTTATAAGAATTACAAAAATACATAACTTTATTTTTCAAATATTAAATATACTATCACATTAATACAAATGAAGGTAAAATTGTTCTATCATACGAAATTCATTATTAAATAAAAATAAGAAGAGGTCTGTAACATTTGAATAAGGTTGTTTCGTTTTGAATAATATACAACGCGTTTTCATTTGCAAGACCACTCTGACAAGTTTAATTTCTAAAATAAAAACTACAAGAAAATATGTGAATATGTGGCGTAAAAACTTTTTTTAATAAGATTTTATTGAAAAATTGCATTTTCATTTATAAGTCCGCTCCAACAAGTTTAATTTCTTAAATCAAAAGTAGAAGATAATATGTAGATAGTTGATGCAAACATTTCTTTAAATAAAATTTTACAGAAAAATTATAGAATAACTGGTGCAAAATTAATATTTAGAAAAGTTTATACATTTTAAGAATATATTTTGGGGGGGGGAATTTTCTTGCAAATTTTTTTTTTTGAAAAAAAAAACTGCGTAAATTTTCAGATGTTTGAATGATAGGAAAGAATAATTAGAATCCATTTATCTTAATATAAAGTATGTCGACTTTTCAACCACCTGGCATACAAATTTTCTTAACTTCCTTATTAAATGAAGAATTAAATAGCTTCCTAATTGGAATATTTACTATTATTTTAATTCTTTTAATAATAATACGTTTGAAGAGACTTTTTTCATTTTAAATTATTTAATACTTTTCACTTAATTGCAGATTAAAAATATTGTTTACGATAGCTCAGTAAAAAGAGAAAAAGTGGCACATGGACGTATTTAGTTTTAAAACATTTATTACACAAAATCAACATAGGTAAACAAAAATAACAATAGAGAGAAACTGTGGCAAGGTTTAGGATATAGGAATATTAAATGCACATAGCTACCTATAGGCTTTACATTAATAATTAAGTGCTGGTTAATTTCACAGTTGACTTCGGCTTCTTAGCGAAGTGACTTTCTGTATAAGACGATACGTCTGTTCACATCCTAGCTTAGTAGTAGGATTTAAACAATAAAGTGTCCATTTTTCGCCTTGTTTTCAGAGGGCATTATTGTCTCCAGCTTAATAGTGGAGAAACCTAAACGGACGAGCGCATGTACGCGTTTTGATTGCGAACTGAACTAACTAAATTTTTCGCCACCAAGGAGGCTGGCGCTGCAGTCGAGACTGAACAAATATAAAAAAAATTCAATAATTCGATGCGCGTCTCTGACATGTCATTGTATGCGATGTGGTTAATCACATATATGGGTTTCAGAAAGGATTCTTAATATTTATAAAAGTGCTAGGGATAATCTCAGTCTTGTCTTTGATTGTTTGAAAAATAAATTATTAAAAAAAACATTATATTCTTTATAAAAAAGATTTTTACACATTTCTGATGGGTATTCCTGGTATTTCGTACACTCTTGAATGTATATTTTTTAAATAAATAAATACACTTAAAATATTATTCGTTAGCAATAATTAATATATCTAAATATTACTGGAAATAAGTTTTCAATTGAAAAATATCCACTATTGCTGAAATGTAAGTGAGATTAAAATTATTTGTTTTATTCAATCTGAAAATAGTTATATTATTTCGATCCCCATTAGCTAATCCTTGGAATCTTAGAATGAAAGTCAGACATACTCTAATTTAAACTCCCACGTGGACATATATACTTATGAACACGTAAAGTCATTAATAATCGACGCAGAGACGAATAGGGTGTATTACTACACTTTTAGCGCAAAGGGGGAAAATCTCTATAAAAATATTTTTTTTTTGTATTTTTAAAGCTTTGAATAACAAAGTTCTTCTATTTTAACATGGAAAAAATAGTTTAGTTAGATCGTCGTATAAAAACGACGCATCTGGGAGTCATATACTGGTAAAATGTATATCAGTATACGGGTAATTTTGTGCTAAGAGCCTAAAAAACTCAATATACTTTTACCACTTATTTTTATACAGTGCTTATAATAGTAAATAATTTATAGTTAAAATTCTAAATTCGTCAAATAAATTCCTCTTTTTGAAACCTTACATGATGGTATCTTATTCTTATGTGCGAAGTTTCAAAATTTGCATATCGATCAGAGAAATATCGATAGTTCTGATCTTTCTTGTCAAGTAATCAACGAATTCTTCCAACTAAAGTGTTGATGATGACTTTAATGATGCTGTATTTTTTGTTCATTTTTTCAAGGTTAAAGAAAAAGAAAAAAAAAATCTTTTGAAAAATGAACATTTTAATCGGAAGCATTTTGAATTTATGATGCTGTATTTTTTTTTTGTGGAACTTATCTCGCATCTCTCTTAGTTACAGGAACATATCTCTTCAGTTACATTATATAACCAAAACTTAGTGGCAGTTACTTATCGCAGTTTCAGTCATTTTTTTTTGGAACGAACGATGCGACATTTAACTAGCAAAATTGTTTTGGGTGCTCATAAAAATCTATGAAACCATAGTGATTCGATAATTTCTTGCATTAAAATAATTTTTTTTCTTTAGAAAAATGAGCATTTTAACCGAAGAGATTTTGAATTTATGGTTTCCTGTTGTAGAACTTATTTCGCTTTTTTGTCAGTAACAAGAACATATTTCTTCAGTTATCTAACCAAAACTTTGTCGCAGTTACTTATCGGTGATTTGTATAGAGCGAACGATACGACATTTAACTAGCAAAATAATTTTTGGTGCTTATAAAAATCTATGAAGCCATAGTGATTCGATACTTCCGTGCACTATTTTTTTTCTTTTGAAAAATAATTATTTTAACCAGAAAGATTCTGAATTTATGTTTTTCTGTTGAAGAACTTATTTCTCTTCTTTGTCAATAACAAGAACATAACTCTTCAGTTATGTTATATAACCAAAACTTTGTCGCAGTTACTTATCGAAGTTTTAGTCATTTCTTGTGGAACGAACGATACGACATTTAACTAGCAAAATAATTTTTGGTGCTGATAAAAATCTATAAAACCTTGGTGATTCAATAATTTCTCTCACTAAAATAATTTTTTCTTTTGAAAATTAATCATTTTAACCAGAAAGATTTTTAATTTATGTTTTCCTGATGTAGAATTTATTTCGCTTCTTTGTCAGGAACAAGAACATATTTCTTCGGTTATCTAACCAAAACTTTCTCGCAGTTATTGGGTTGTTCGGAAAGTAATTTCGTATTTTTTTGTCAAAATGAAAGTAAATTTTCGTTTAATGAATAAATTATTTATTAAATTATAAAATTGCCATTCTGGTCTAATACCTTTTGCCATATTTTTGGTAGTAACATGATTACACGCTCATAAAAGTTTTGGTCATTGCTGCAAAAAAAACTGATCGAGGTGGTTTTTGGCCTCCTCATTTGAAATAAAAATTTTGCAAATCAGTTCTGGTACTGATGTACTGTTAACACATCTTCTCCACACATATTGGCTAATTAATTTTTGGCTTGAACAGCATTTTTACCTTTTATATAGCAAAAAAGAAAAAAATAACGAAAATGCTGTTTATTGCTCTCCATATTTAAAAGGGCACCATCCAAAAACTACTGCGAAGAATCAGCTGCGCTTTTTCACACTCAAGCCTTGCTATATCAGCTCTTAAAACATAAAATGATTTTGCGGTTTAAGTATGAAATTGGGTGCGAAAAATGCAATTAAATCCTTTGTCAGGAAAAAACGAAATTACTTTCCGAACGACCCAATACTTATCGATGATTTCAGTCATTTCTTGTGGAACGAACGATACGAAATTTAACTAGAAAGGTTTTTTAAAACATTTTAACCAGAGAGGTTTTGAATTTATGTTTTCCTGATGTAGAACAGATTTCGCATCTTTGTCAGTAAGAACATATCTCTTCAGTTAAGTTTTCAGTTTCTCGAAGTTTCAGTCATTTCTTGTAGAATGTACAATACGACATTTAACTAGCAAAATAACTTTTGGTGGTGATAAAAATCTATGAAACCATAGTGATTCGATAATTTTTTACACTAGAATATAACTAATGGTTTTTTGAATTTCAAATCAATTCCCTAGTAATAATTCAGAGCTACATCTCGAACTGAAGTATATTACGATGTTCGTAAACGCGTGTGACCGCACTCAATTAACAATGGCAGAGAGTGTTAAACTGCTCCAAGAGGAATGATTATGAAAGCCATCATTCACAGGTGAAGAATTTGTAGCTGTCATCACGGATGACTCTGTGGATGATGAGAACCATAGCGAAAATTACACTGTTAATAATGAGCAACTAGTGTCGAAATTAGATGGCACAAATGCTTTAGAATTTGGCTTACGCTACATCGTTTAGCCCAATGTTGCTTCGTGATTACACGATTGGATGGTAATGTAGGTTTCGATACATTTACCTTATTATATCAGTGGTAAGTTTTCATTTTGTAACGTAAGCATTTATATCTTGATAAAAGTGATCTAATAATCTAATGCGAAATGTTTCATTCGTTCAAATATTCTATTAGAGATGCATCCATTTTTTATAACAAGATTTCAGTTTAGATGAATTGTACTATGAGCAGAATTTTAAATCAGAAAAACTATTAAAAGATTGGAAAAATGTACTTATCATGTTTTAATGCCTTTTTTTTAAAAAAAAATAATTTTCGGCGCACATATTTAGTCACTTTAACCTTCCAGCGGGAGCGGCCGTCAAACCAACATGAAAGGTCGCGCGTATTTCCCACATACGCTATAGTAAATTGTAAATTTTTAAAAGCGTAACTATTAAAAATATATTGTACATAGCTTAGGATTAATAACTAAAATCACTTTAAAACATTTTTTACTTATAAAGAGGCAGAAACACTATAAACATAGATTGCAGTAACAATATAAAATGACCACAAGTTAACTGAATTGATTTAAAAATAATATAAATAAAATTGCCGTTATTTTGACAGAAAAATTTTCATATAAAATATAGAAGTGCAAAAATATAGAGTTTATATATAAAAAGGAAAAAGTAATTGCAAGTTAGATATGAAAAGGAAGAAAATAGTTTCATTGTTATTTTTTTGCAGCGTTTCAATTTGAGCAAATATGTTTAGTGTGCTCCAAACATATAAATTTCTGTCAAATCTCACAACTGAACCTCGTGATTCTAGTCCGCTTTTCTTTTTGGCAGGGTTTTCCTCCGACATCGCATCTTCCAATTCAATGCCTAGTTCGGCTTTTCTCTTTAGTACCTTTAATTTTAGCTCACTTTTTAGAGATGTAAGGGTCTTTTTTCAACATTTTCCTTCTTAAGTGCATTTGCCAGCTGTTGCCAGTCTAAAATAATAGGGATTTATTTGTAAAATCACACAAAATCAGATGTGACACAAACTTACATAAACGGTCACGCGTATTTCTAAAATACAAATATCTGATCTGCAGAGACCTATTAACGCCACAAACTTACGACGACAACTAAAAGTAGATCAAAGGGAGGGCGACAAATAGCCAAGGACAGGCGTTCCCAGTGCCACCAAATCTAAAGTTATAAAACGAAATTCATCTCTAGTGTATCTCTCACATACGCGAGCCCGCTGGAAGGTTAAATGAGAAATTTAATAGTGGTTTTCTTTTATTTTACATTTTACTTATCAATTGAATATTTAAAGAAATTCACTTTAATTTAAAGACTTTGCATTGTATTAAAATAAAATATTCAATTTCAATGATTTCTAAAATTAAACAAATGTACCAATTATTTACATGAAATGAAAAAAAAAAAATCAAACTTGTTATGAACTTTATATCATTGAATAAAAGTTTTTTCAGTCACAGATAGGGAATATTTAGTGTCTCGAATATGAATTATGGTTAATATTCGAAGCTTATTCAAAATAATTGAATTGATCAAAATAATTAGGATAAATAATCAAAATAATTATTGGTACTTAAATTCAAAATTCTTTTGAACTAAAATATATTCTATATAGAATTAAAAGCACAACTAATACATTCATATTATGAAATACTAATGAGTCAATTCGTAAATCTCTTGTGAATTCAAATATTGGTTCTAAATCAAAATTCCAATGAAAAGCAAAACTTGATTTTGAAGGAAGATGTTATTCTAATTGTTGCATTGTAAATAATTTTAAAATGGGATCCTTGTTAGAATTTGCACATAAAAAATAAAATAATACAAAAATAAATGACAATTAATGATTGCAATGATTTATTTTAATTTTAATGAGTATAGTTTCAATACGTTTCTTAAAATATGTAAAAAGATAAGATAAAATAGTTGCTACCAAAATTGAACATTAATTTTTCTCCTTTTAGAAAATCTTTAACACACAACACTTCCTTCATAAAGTTTCTCTTAGGTAATGTATTGTATGTACATTCAAAGGAGATTAAGTTTATATTCAGCAATCGCACATTATTTTTATATTCTCAATAATAAATTATTTTGTAAAACAGTGTTTCAAATATTTATTTTTCATCTACTTTATTAATGTGAGCATTTCGAAGTATTTAGATCATCAGTTCTTGACAAGAACAAAAACATATTCAAAGATTCCACTGAAATGTTGCTAATAAAATCATTTGATGTGTTTTCATTTGCAACCAAAATAAAAGACTATATTAGCTATATAAAATAACTTACAAATAATCTCGAGTTTTAAAGCTGAAAACTTTTAGGTTAAGATAAACTAAATTTTTAAATGACTTTTATATAATTTGGTAAAAGAATTACTTGAAATAACAAAATCTGTAGCAATCTGTATCAATATAAACATTTCGAAGTATTTAGATCATTACTTCTTGACAAGAACATAAATATATTCAAAGATTCCACTGAAATGTTGCTAATAAAATTATTTGATGTGTTTGAATTTGTAACCAAAATGAAAAACTCTATTAACTTATTAAAACAACTCACAAATAATCTCGAGTTTTAATACTGACAGCTTTTCAAGCTAAGATAAAATAAATTTTAAAATAGTTTTTAGATAATTTGGTAAAAGAATTACTTGAAATAACAAAATCTGTAACAATCTGTATCAATATAAACATTTCGAAGTATTTAGATCATTAGTTCTTGAAAAGAACATAAATATATTCAAAGATTTTACTGAAATGTTTCTGATAAAATAATTTGATGTGTTTAAATTTGCAACCAAAATGAAAGACTCTATTAACTCTTTATAACAACTTACAAATAATCTCGATTTTAAATGCTGACAACTTTTCAGGTTAAGATAAACTAAATTTTGAAATAACTTTTAGATAACTTGGTAAAAGAATTCCTTGAAATAACAAAATCTTTATCAACTTAAAAACTTATCTTATTAAAACGTTGTTTTAATTTTTTTTCTTTGATATTTTATTTCTCCTTTCATTGAATGACGAAAACTTAAAGGATTTTGTTAGTAAGAAAGTTATAAGTCCACAAGAATTGCAAAAAATATATTTATTTTCGGGTTTCTTCAACATCTATTAATACAATTTAAGTCTGTTATATTACCGTTTGTCAGATACAAGATGATATACAGAAGCTAAAAATATTCTATTGTATTTTAAGGTATCCGACTAAATTCAAAGAAAAAAATTTGAAAAATTGAATTTTTAAAAAAACTATTTATGGTTTTTAGATATATTATGAATTATAAACAGTGTAAGTAAAAAAGGAAAAATTATTTGAAAATATATTTTCAGAAATTGGAAAATTAGTAGTAAATTTTAAAGAAATTTAACAAAAATGGCTAACACTCTATACAAAATTGTAATGCATCAATCCCATTTTTCTTTGCACACAAGTTATAGAACATACTGATGAATGAAATGAACCAATATCTAAGAAAAATGTTCAGACACAAAGAAGTTGTGGGCAAAAATATATGCATTTTTCCATAAATTTTCAACTTAGAGTTTCTAAAATCACCTATAAATGAAAAAGTATTTCGCCAACAATATAAAATTTTGGTTCATTTCATTGCCCATATCATTTAACACACATGTTGAAATGTTTATGTAAATACTTCGATTAATTTTTGAAATATCGTGTTAATGGTTGAAAAATTTTATGAAAATTAAAGTTTTGAGAAAATTGAAGATAAATTTGAGCTGAAAAGTATGATTTGTTTAAAATTCTCCTGTAAGATTGGCTACAAGTAAAAGTTTGAGCTACAAGAAATAATACTACCCCAATATGGCCGATAACCAGTCTTTTTAATGTAGTCGGATACCTCATTTAAAAAATATTTAAATTATTTAAATAAAATTGTATATTTAAATTTTTAAAAGATAAATATCTTTCAATTTGATTATTCCATAATTAAAATTTAATGGACCACAAAAATCCATTTGAATTTAATTTTATATGGATATTTGACCTTCTTTCATTTATGGAACACAAGGACAGATTTTTTTCTTAAATTCATTCAAATCACAAAATTTTCAAATCCAAGATTCGGACGAAATGAGTACCACATCCTTCTTCGAAGATCTATTCCACGCTTGCCATGGAATATTGGCATCTGGAAGATAAACGTTTCTCTTTATTACTTTTAGCATACAGAATTTCAAAATCAGTCACGTAGTTGCAATTAACGAAAATTCTTTGACATAGCTTAGTGCCTTTAATTTATCAGGCGACACATTTGCTAGAAAACTAAGGAGCAGAATTATTCAAACAGGCCGTATACGAATTGAATGTTTTCAGTGTAAAATGAAGTTTCCTGCGTTATCATTTGAGAGATGAATCCAATTAGATGGCAGATTTTGTATTAAAATATCAAGAAATCAAAAATTGTTTAAAAGAATTGACATAAATTATTTTATATAGCATTTTAAGAATTTTCATAAATAGCGGGCGGCTCTTTTTTTTCTTAAATTTTATTATTATAACTATTTTTTTTAAAAAAAGTAAAAAGAAAATATCTGAGGTGATTTCATGTTAATTAACTTTAAAAAATTATATTCTCTTGACTTTGAAAACAGATACTGGGAAGTATTTTAGTCTTATTTTAATTATAATTATTTCAAGTCTTATTTTAATTATACTTCAGTTTAGTCTCATTTTAATTATACTTATTTTATTTTTAACTATACTTATTTCTTATTTCAAATCTTTTAGTTTTATTTTAATTATACTGTAACACTAGCAAATATATCTGAGGCGATTTCATGTTAATTGACTTTAAAAAATCATGTTCTCTTGACTTTAAAAAGAGACACTGGGAAGTCTTTTAGTCTAATTTTAATTATAATTATTTCAAGTTTTATTTTAATTATACTTCAGTTTAGTCTTATTTTAATTATTTCATTTTAACTATACTTATTTCTTATTTCAAGTCTTTTAGTCTTATTTTAATTATACTGAAACACTTGTATATATCTGAGGCGATTTCATGTTAATTGACTTTAAAAAATTATATTCTCTTGACTTTAAAAAGTGATACTGGGAAGTCTTTTAGTCTTATTTTGATTATACTTATTTCAAGCCTTAATTTAATTTTACTTCAATTTAGTTTTATTTTAATTATAATTATTTTATTTTTAACTATACTTATTTCTCATTTCAAGTCATTTAGCCTTATTTTAATTATACTGAAACACTTATTATTAAAGATGTTCTTGATAGACCGTAATCTTAAATGCAAGTCAGTCTATATTTAACAATGAGTAAAATATGAATAAACACTATTTTTTACAGTAAATACTAATATTTTTTCTCTTTAAAATGACAATTTACTAATATTTTTTTTAAGATATTCGTTCAAAATTCTTAAATGACTTTCATTTGAAAATTAATTTCTTTGTTGCCATTTAAAATAAAATCTAATTTGATTAACAAAATATGCTTTCGCAACATAACAAAAATATGTCCATTTTAATGTAGTTTTTAACTTAAATTTCTTTATAAGATTTTCAGGTATATAGTCTAGAATTAAATAGAAGTTGTTCCTAAAACAACTAGTTTTTGTTTCTCTAAATATTACAAATAGAATATACTTCCAAACATAAGGTTTTGTTAAATGAGTTGGGACATGATGTTAAAATTTTTTGTTTTCTGAAGAAGCCTTTTATTAAAAGTTAATTTTTTAACAGCTCCCATAGAGTAAAAAAATAACTACAAAAATGTTTCTATTTTCACAAAAAAAATAATTACAAAAATGTTTCTAATTTCACAAAAAATAAATTAATTACTAAATACTTCTATTTCAATAATTTTCAGGTGTATAGTCTAGAATTAAATAGAAGGTGCTCCTAAAACAACTAGCCTTTTTTTCCCTAAATATTACAAATAGAATATACTTCCAACCATAAGGTTTTGTTAAATAAGTTGGGACACGATGTTAAAATTTTTTGGTTTCTGAAGAAACTATTTATTAAAAGTTAATTTTTTACACATTTCCTATAGAGTAAAAAAACAATTACTAGAATGTTTCTATTTTCACAAAAAAGAAATTAATTATTAAATACTCCTATTTTAACAATTTTTTTATCCTACTCTCTAAAAGAATCGCAGGAATTTTCAGATTTTTTTATTTATTTCAGGTAGACTTTTTTTTTTCAGAAAGAATTTTTCAACATTCTTTTATATAGCTACTCAAATAGAAAATTGCTTTTGCACAATTGCCTACCTTATTTTATGATATATTAATATGCATCTAATTGCAATATTTAAGAAAATAAATGCGGGTTTCAATTTTTAAGGACATCCTATAGATCATTTAGAATAATAAATGTGCATTGAAATCAATATTGCCTGCGTATTCAGAAAATTATCTTAATTTTAAAATTTGAAGTTTCTTTTCAAAAATAGTTCCATTTCAGTTTCGAATACTGTGAAATGATTTAATAACTATCATTGAAAATTCTGAAAGAGACTTTTGAGAGAAAAATTTGAGGGCTTTTAAAAATTCATTAATTAAAGTTATTTATGTTTCCGAAATTTTATATGAAACATTATAAAATTTATATTTATCTTGGCTGAAAAATAATACAAATAGGTATTAAGGCTATTTTTTCTACAAAGGCTATTTTTTTATCCAAATATAAAAATATAAAAAATTGCTCATTAAAGCTTATATATTATTAAAATGTTAAAAAATGATGAATTTTAATGGTGAACTGCAGTGAAAGGAAGATTTCTCGGTTTTCTTTGAGTATACATTTCTCATATCAACAAAATATACTCTTAAAAGTATAGTAAATAAAAAGAATTAATATTCGAGACAGCTAATTAGTAAAACTTTGCCTCTAAAAGTATTTCTTTCACTTGTAAAATAACTAACTTATGAAATATACCTATCCCCCGATTTACACTGAAGATAGGTTCCTTAGAAAACCGTGGAAATCGAAATCGTTGATTCTTATACGTAAAACCATGTAAATCGAAAACAAACTAAAATGTGCATAATTCAGTCATTTATTTCAACGTAAAATAAAACTAAACATATCTTAAAAACATAAAAATAACTGTCTATTTATAAAATAACAAAAATATAAGGTATATTTATGTAATTCATTTTACATATAGAAACGAGAAATATAAATTAAAAAATTTAATCAGAAATTTAGTTACTGTTATCACTTTCGTAGACTCTCAATCTTTTATTCCTGATTGGTATGGTGCAAATCCGGTGGTGCGTTCCGGGTCGGTGCAAATTTAAAAACCGTGTACAAGTGAAATCGTGTAAACCGAGTGCCGTGTAAATCGGGGGATAGGTGTAAAGTCATTATATATTTCTCTGAATTATGAAAATATATTGATAAAAAATTACATCAATTAGATCTTTAAAAAATTTCAGATATGACATTAAAAATAAATTTTTTAGTACGCATAATGTTTTTTATTACGAAACATTGCATTTAGTTCAGATTTCCTTTTAGTTTCATCGAATAAAAAATATACAAAATTTGAACAAGAAAAATTCGGACGACTTTTCCAAAAATGTGTTCAATAGAATTTTCATACATAAATCAGAATTAATTTACTACCAATTTAATTCCATGAAAATTCCTATAAAAATTCCACATATATAAAATAATTTTCATGGAAAATATTACTTTTAGAATAGTAGTTTCTTATATATAAGTAGGATTAAATTTAAAACAGTTCTGATATATTTATAAAGAGCTTTTATAATGAGTCACTTATCTTTCTATTTTATTCGTTTTGGAATCATCAAAAAATAAAATGCTTTGAAATTCTTCAATTTATCTTTGAATTCGAATCCATTTTACGATTAAATGTGGAGAAAATTTATTAATTTGCATTACTGATGTGAATGAATTAATCATAACAGCTGTTATTTTATTTTCTCAGCATTTCGATGCTTTGTTAGCATTATTTTTTGACATATAGCATTATAATCTTTCATTAGCATTATTTTTTGACGTTAGCATTATAATCTTTCATTATTGAATTATATGAAATTCAGTGGGAGTTTTTTGTATTTTAGGTAATATTTCAACAACAGATCAATATTATTTAGTAAAAGTTAATCTCATTTGGGATGCAATATTCTTTATTAACATAAAAATTTGCATTAGAAGCCTGAAATAAATCAATATAAAATTGGAATTTGTTTGAAAAGTAAAAATATTATTCATGATGTCCACATATCTTACTGGATTCATATTGATTTTTTTCGAAATAAAAGCAATATCAGGAGGAAGCAACTCAATTGCTCCTTTGCCTCGGATACTTAATAAATAATTTTCTTATTTGAACTATCATAAAAAAATAATTAATGCTATGCAAAGAAAGTAAAAGAATTTCATTTTTTGACAGAAGTGGGCGAATTTAAGTTAAAACTCAGCGGAGAAATAAATTTAAAATTTTGCAACAAAAAACGAATTGATAAAAAAGATTAAATTACATTTCAAAATCCTATTGAAAATCTGATGAAAACAGTGTGGTATTAATTAACCTCACTTCAGCGAAAGAGCCACGGTGCGCCGCTAGATGCATTGGGGGCCATATTTAATATTGACCACAATGACAGCAGAACACTACGAAATTTCAGAAAAAATATTTAAATATTAACAATCACCTGTGCCGCTAGATGCATTGGCGGACTATATTTAATATTGACCACAATATTTAATAATGACCTATATATATTGACTACAATATTTAATAATGACCTATATATATTGACCGCATTAACAGCAGAGTACTACGAAATTTCAGAAAAAATATCTAAATATTATTAAACGCCCGTGCCACTAGATACATTGGTGGATTATATTTAATATTGAACACAATATTTAATAATGACCTATATATATATATTGACTACAATAACAGCAGAGCGCTACGAAATTTCAGAAAAAATATATAAATGTTATCTATCAATCGCCCGTGCCGCTAGATGCATTCGCCGACTATATTTAATATTGACCACAATATGTATTTAATTATGACCTATAAATATTGACCACAATAATTAATAATGACCTATATATATTGACCCCAATATTTAATAATGACCTATATATATTGACTGCAATGACAGCAGTGCACTAAGAAATTTCAGAAAAAATATCTAAGTATTATCAATCACCCGTGCCGCTAGATGCATTGTCTGGCTATATTTAATTGCATTGAGTGTCTGGTCATACTCCTGGCGTCTATAAATAAGAGATATTGCATGCAAAGAAAATAAACACAGACAGATAAAATAATTCATGATTTATTTAAGATGTCTCCAGGAAATACAGTATCTCTATCGATCTTGGACTCTAGCGTGGTCCAGGATCGATGACGATAGGCTGAATATTGGTTATCTATATTAACCCATATTTCATACTGGTTATCTGGAATTCTAGTATTAATAGTTAAATCCCAACTTTCCGAAGTATTACCCTCTAATTTGACAATGCCCGCTAATTTGATTCCACAGTTTAATAGATCTAGGTATGAAATTTTAGCTATTAATCCAAATAGAAATATATCAAGGTATGATTACAGTCTGAGCCTTCAGTATCTTTCTTAGGGCTACTATATACACCGAAGTAAATTTTAAAAAGAAATGTGTATAATTTAAAATGTCTACATTATACAGTGTGCACATATATGTATAGTGTGTTCAGTCTCTTTAATTCTTTACTATCTGAATCCCTACCCGTCTTGCGCAAGCGTAATACAGCAAAGTTTTTTTTTCTATCATCAAAAAAGTACCTAATATTTAAAACACTTTCATACATTATAAAGTCATTATATACTGGTTATATAGAATTTTGTATTAATAGTTTAAGCCCGACTTTCCGAATTAACACCAGCTAATTCTACAAACCAATTGAAACCCCTGAAGTTCAATGTTCCTCTTATTCCATAGTACAGAAGATCTAGGTATAAAATTTTAGCTATTTTGTCCAAATAAAGATATCAAAGTAGAATTCCAGTCTGAGGCTTCAGTATCCTTGTTGGTGCTAATGAACACACAAAATTAAGTGTTAAAAAGAAATGTGTATAATGTATATATTATACTGAGTACACATATACTCTGTATAATGTGTTCATTATGCACATTATACAGTGTACACATATACTCTGTATGATGTATACAATATACTCATTATACAATCATAGTTTAGTTTAGTTATATTAATGTCCCGTTTAAAGCAACACGAGAGCTATTTTGGAACGGACCTAGTGATTTTGAACCACGATCGGATAGCAAGGATGACACCTGAACTGACATCCCCCTCTCCACACCACACCAGCGTGAGGATGCTTGGCCTGACAGATTTAACGTGCAAGAGACCCCCTCAAACGATGGTTATTCGGTAGAATCGAGTCTAGAATCTGAAACCCTTCGGTTCCGAAGCCGAGACCTTACTACCAGGCCACTGCGGCCCCTTGGGGCATGTTAAATAGGTCATGACTGCAAAGTCCTCCAAGTTTTCTTAACAAAACGATACCTCTGGGGGTAATGAATCAGGGATGAGTCGGTCTCTGATTTGGATCGAAATTCTGACTTGCTGATGGATGGATGAATGAGTGTATGAAGGAATTCGACCCCCCCCCACGGCACAAAAATAATAGAGCAAAGCTTTTTTTTTTCTTTCTGTCATCAAAAAATAAGAAATATTTAAAATACTTTTATACCTTATAAAACCATTTTGTAAAATTCTTCAAGAATCTGGTATGAATTCAAAGCATTTTGAATCTAAAAATATATTCATAATGCACCTCAATCTGTTGTATCTATACAAACAATGGAATGAATTGAAAGTTAAACCCCAACGTCCGAAGTAATACCAGCTAATTTGACGAAACAATTGATGCACCCCATAATGTACCTCAATCTGTTATTGTATCTATACAAATAATGGAATGAATTGAAAGTTAAAGCCCAGTTTTCCGAAGTAATACTAGCTAATTTGACGAAACAATTGATGCACCCCCTAATGTACCTCAATCTGTTATTGTATCTATACAGATAATGGAATGAATTGA